>JAOWBB010006035.1:0-29973 GCA_028565995.1 Ricinus marginatus | reverse complement strand
CCCCCCCCCCCCCCCCCCCCCCCCAAAGAATGAATGATCTAACATCTGAGGTAATAATATTACTCAATGAAACATGACATTGTAAAAATCGTCTTTAATGTCAATTTGAATTACTTATGATAATTTATACGAATGACAAAAATGCGATACAATAAGTGAAAATATAAAAGCGATAGTCTTGAACTTCAGGATTGCATAACGAAACCCGCTTCAGTTAAAAATATATAATATGTATAAAAACGATGATTGATTAACGACGGTGGCCGGTTGCGCTCGCAGGCTGCGGGCAGTTTCCCCCCCCCCCCCGTGCCTGGATCTCATTTTCCGCACCACTTTCCCTTGGCTGTGTGAAATGCTGAGGGCGTCATTGCGTCACGGGAAGAGTTTTCCGTGAGCTTTTTTTTTTTCTCTGGATCATTTCCGCCGCTTTTCCCAGCCTGCATCCAAACTCGAGCAATTCCGCTTTCCTTGTGCGCAAACCGAACGGTTTGAAATTTACCAGGAAAAAAATCAGGTTCGCGCAACGCCCGCACGTATAAATGTGTAGCTTTGATACCTGAGCCATTTTCGAAATGCAGTTTTGCGGTACCTTCCGAAATTGTTCGTGACGCTATAAATTTATATTGAGGAAAATAAATTGTCGCGCATTCGAATTCGCAATTTTTTTTTTTTTTTAGGAATCCTGATTATGGAATCGCGATTTATTAAAAATTTTATTTTAATTATTTAAAGTAAATAAATTTGTACAAAAGTGCATAATATTTTTTTTATGATAATCTGCATTAAAATTTTTACATAAATATTTTTAATTATGAACAAATTGTTTTTAATATCCGTCGTGCCTCATGACGAGGCAATTATAATTTTTATGATAATTAATTTAGCACCTTTTTTTTTGTGATCTTTATTGTATTATAAACTATAACACGCATCCATTAAAGAATAATAAATATTCTCACTGACAGTATCGTTTTAAGAATATCGCTATAAATTCGTACCATCAATTCTAATGATCTCTCAAATTGTATTCGAATTTTCCATGTTAAATTGAAATTCTTTTTAATCTTTTAATAATTTCCTTCTGCAAACGTTAAAAATCGGTCATTATTACAAAAATTGTCACTATTCAACATTTTTAATTTATATATGTAATTATGTAACGTCATTCTAGAAACCTATATTTTATTATTTAATGAGTGACCCTCTTAAATGTGCGAGTGAAAAAAGTTTTTCTAACATTTCAAAATTAGTTTTCCTGCCATACAAAAAAAAAAAAAAAGTTGTTTGACAAATTGTATAAAACTGATGATTTTTCGGTTAAAAATTGAAAAGGATTTAAACATAAATTAAATACATGTGAAATGATTGTAATTTTTCCGCAAATATTAACTTATTCTTTAGATCTTTCAATTTATGCGTCATATAAATATCTTCCTGCATTTCTCACATTATTTATGAGTACCGTTTTGCATACAGATTTCAAGAAAATAATAATAAATGCAATAAATAATAGATTTCAATAATAATCCAAGTATCAATATCATTTTGCATATAGATTTCAAAAAATAATGAAAGTAATTTCAACCGATATAATTCTTGCGGTTGATATCAAATGAATGAATTATTCACGTCAGATAAAGCAGTGCACTTCTTAATATTAACACATCTTCATAATATAATTATATTTGCATAAAAATTAACATGTCCTATTATAATATAATTTAATAAAATTAATTTTATATAACAATAAATATAATTTATGCAAAAATTATTATTATATATGTACGTTTGTAACTTGCGAATGATCAATGTCAAAAACAGTTTGACGAAACGATGAACGTCAAAAATAACACAGCAATATTTTGCTATTGTGTGTTATTTCATTGATATTGCCGTTTGTTGTAAGGATTTTTCACACTTGCGCCTTTTTTATGTTTGTTTCAGATTAGAAGGTTACAGTTAAATATAATTCCGTATTACAGCGTTAATCCGATGGGGAAATTACGTTTCTTATATTTTAGAGGATCTCAGCATGCAGCTGACTGCAAATTAACCGGTAGAAATTAAGCACAGCCGCCGAAAGCACCGCTCATCCGCAATTTTTAGGGAGCTACGTGAAAATTTCCTCCTGTTGTGCCGGCCTCTTCGTTTCCGACAGCGGTCGGCGATTTCATTCGCAGAGAAAGAGATAAATGAATCCGGGGAAATTATAAAATTTGAATTTTCAAATACTCCGCCCCGTGGCGCTTAGCAAACTGCTTGCCTGCAGGAGCGGGATTTTCACTTTCCTAAATCCCCGAGTGGAATTTTCCGATCTCGTTCGGGGCGCGGACCGTCGGGTGCTGCGTTTCCGGGACGCTCGTGCAGCGCGAGCGCCCGGCGTTTTGTGCGCTCGGCGTTCGGTGCGGCTTTCTTCAAGAGTTGCTCGGGCAGTAAGAGATTTCGGCCCCCAAAGTTCGAGCCCTCGCTCTGAGGACCGCCGCCGGGGAGGCGGGAGGAGCGAAACCTCCGCGTCCCTCCTCGCCGACCGGCGACGCGATCCCCGCGACGGAAGAATCGGAGTCGGCGGATAAAGTAATTGAACGTTTCTGCGAGCAGTGCTCCGGCCATTTCGAAACGATAGCAGACGGTTATTGAGCCATTGATGATATCGCGACCCAAGAGCAATGAATGCGCCTTGCGAAATTTGAATTATAAGATTTATGCCGAGTTACGTTCGTCGAATTATATAAAAATCGCTGACCAGTAGAGGATTGAAGGTTATTGCAGGTCACTCTCAAAGTATTTCTCCTCGCTGCAGTTTTCGCAATTAATGCTTTTTCTCGCGTTTTCAAAGGTACTGCGAACATGTCTCCCAATGGAATGATAAGCAACCTCAAGACTGAAATCTGCGCCGATGCCATGCTGGAATCGAACGGCGAGGCGCAGCCCGGATCGAAACCCGAATACGTAACCGGCAGCACCAAAACCTTTCAGCAGAAGCTCATCTGGAAGCACATCATCAGCATCGTTCTCCTGCACGTCGCCGCGGTCTACTCGCTGTTCGCATGGTATTCGGAGACCAACAAGTACACATATCTGTGGGGTGAGTTTTAAACTCTTTTAATATCTAGGCACGAAAAGTGGGGCCTGACTCTCAGGATCGCATTTGTCGATGCCGGGCATTCGGTCGTCCGATTTGCTTGTATTACAAAATACTCAAAGATGTTGCTTATTTAATTGATTACTGGAATTAAAGAAGCGAAACTTTGCAAGATTTTCTTTGCGTGCGACTCTATATATTTACGTGATGAAAGGACTGCTATTAGAGTTGAAGGATGTTCGTATTAATATATGACATTATCAGCGTCGAACGTTCCCTTCTTGTAACCGCGCAGATCACGGTTCAATCCCAAATTGGTTGGAAAGCCCGGTTGTCCGTTTAATGTTCGTTATCTCAGATTTTTATTCGAGATATTTACATATAATGCGAGACGCGTTAAAATTTTACAGGTTTGGCTGTCGGGGCCATCGGAGCTTTCGGAGTGACGGCCGGTGCACATCGTCTGTGGACTCACAGGTCGTACAAAGCGAAGCTGCCGCTGCGGATCTTGCTCATTTTATGTTATTCCGTGGCCGGGCAGGTAAAAGAAAATGCGCTGCTTCGAGCAACAGAGCCCTTATTTCGATAATTTGTTCAAATGTCAGCGAGCGAGGAGCACTCGCGTCGCTGCTGTCGCCGCTCGCTTAGGACACCCGCCCGAACGAGGGTTAGGCACGTTTGACTGTACAGGCGCATTCGGGAGCGCATTGCTCGCTGTTTGCAGGTGACATTGGTCTACGTGACACACGCAATGAATCCCCGTTTATGACCTAACCATTAATTAAATTAACTCGAACGTTGAGCAAGTGCTAATCACGTTTCAGAACAGGCTCTACGACTGGGTTAGGGACCACAGAGTACACCACAAGTACAGCGAGACCGACGCGGATCCCCACAATTCGAAGCGCGGCTTTTTCTTCGCTCACGTCGCGTGGCTCATGCAGAAAAAGCACCCGGAGGTGATAAAAAAAGGAAGGATGATCGACATGTCCGACATTCTGGAGGATCCCGTCGTCCAGTTCCACCAGAAGTAAGGCCTCGCCCGTCAGCGGCGCTTCCACCCCCTCCGAAATTCTAACCCCCTCGTACCGACTTTCCAGATACTTCGCCATACTGAGGATCATGCTGTGCTTCGTGATACCGACTCTGATTCCGTGCTACTTCTGGAACGAGAAGCTCATCAACAGCGCTCTCGGCATCGGCGTCGTCCGCTACGCACTGGGCCTCAACTTCACGTGGCTGGTGAATTCGGCGGCTCACATGTGGGGATACAGGCCTTACGATTCGTAAGAGAGATAAAATTTTCTCCTTCCGTCGGGAAAGGAAAGAAAAATCGCTTCCCTCGGTCTTGCAACGAACCGTTTCAAATCGTTTCAGGCGGATAAATCCGACGGAGAACCTGACAGTGGCCATTCTGGCTTTCGGCGAGGGTTGGCACAACTATCACCACGTGTTCCCGTGGGACTACAAAGCGGCCGAACTCGGAAACTACAGCGTGAACGTGACCACCATGTGGTTGGACATGTTCGCGAAGATAGGTTGGGCTTACGACCTGAAGGAGCCGTCGAAGGAGCTCGTGCGAACGGTTATGATAAAGTACGGCGATGGAAAACACAAAGACTGTCCGTCCACCCACGAAGTCGACGAATTTGGAAAGGTTCTCAACTGCTGCTACATGGAGGAGAACCTGCCGCCGAAGGAGAAGAAGAAGATGTCGTAAATGCGAAAGACTAAAAAGAAAAAAACTCGAGTATTAGTTAATTACTTCGTATTGAATGTCGCTCTGACGGTTATTACATGTATACAAGCTTTAAAGAGTTGCGCTTAACCCAAAAAATATAAATGATGGCGTGGTACCTAACCTTATGCTATGAATGTAGAAAAAAAAAAATTCTTTTTATTGTACGTATTGTTCTTCGCTCACATTCTTATTACTGACTAAGTAAACAAAATATATAAATAGAAATCAAATAAAAATTCATATTTTTAAAGGTAATAACTTCATAATAATTTTTTTTTCAATCCACGGGAGAAAAATTTTAATGGTTGACGCATTATGCAGGGATATTATTAAAATTTCATTAGATTAAAACGCAGACACAAAACAGTTTGCGAAACATGTAAATCTTAATATTATTATGCTCTCACTTAGACAGGCATTCTTTGTCGCAGCAGAAAGAAGAAAAGACTTCGTCAATAGTAATATATATTATTACCTTCGTGTATTCTTATAAAATGATGCTGCATGTGTATAACGGCTTAATCAAGGTTTAACGCAAGACGAAATTGTATAAAATAATCAATGCGAATAATATCATATATATATATATATTATATGTATCATTGTATATATTATTATATATATTATATTTCCTCGTACAAATATCTTTTGTCGAAAAGAGATCGCGGCACCGCATTGCTGGTTCCCCGTTCGGTCGCAAATCCGAGGGGCAGTCGCTTTGTCCGAATTTCCCTCTTTCTCGGGACAAGTTTAAAATTTGAGACGACGAAAGGGACGAGAGCCGACGATCCGGTGCCATGCAACGGCGTCGGGTGCAAGGAGCAGCATCTCGTTCGCGCTCTTCGTGGTTCTGCTTCGGAAACGATAAGAAAGCTTTCCCGAAAGATCAAATCGAATCCTTAATATGGGACACGCGTTGCGGTGGTTGCCAAACCGGGGGCACGTGGAAGCAGAAGGCGGGAGAAGAAAATCCGAGGATCCCTTCGGTTTCCCGCGTCGCAAAGCGGGAGAGCGGCCGTGGCGGAAGATGAAGAGAAACCTTAACCGCTCTCGAACCGGCATCCGATTCGCGTTTCGCCGCGGGGAGACGCAGATTTGAGAGGTTTCTCGGCGCTTGCGCCGAATGCCCTCGGAGTTCGTCCCTTGAGGAGTCGTCGCAGTCGCGCCTTTCGCGACGAGGCAGTCCGTCTAATTCCCGCTTATCTCGGGATCATCGGTTCGCTCCGACAGTTTTGGCGCATGAAACGACGTGACTCGGGCATGACTTTTCATGCGCAGCAGCTTGTCACGTACAGTCAGTCGTAAGCGCTTGCAGATTTAAACGATGATTTCAGCACTGCGAATCGCTGAAGCTACGCATTTGAAACGTCGAAATTGCGAACAGAAATTATTTCGCGGCATGCTTCCGGGCCTGCACGTAAATAAGCCGAGGCTCCTCCGAGCGAGGGATCCCCTTCCGGGACCGAATCCTCGTTCTGCGTCCACGTTTGCGTGCGGGGCGCACAGCCGTTTGCCGCCTCGCGAACGTGAAAGGTTCTCCTGTCCTCCGCCGCGGCAAATGGGAAAAACCCGGCGGGACAAGGCGAATTCGGCGAATAAAACCCCCGACGCGTCAGTTTCCCTCAACGCTTCGCCTCGGAATTCGGCGCGAGTCCTTCCGGGCGCGAAAATTTTCGCTCGACCTTAATCTTGAACCGAAATTGGAGTTCGCCCTTGGACAAAGCCGCGAACGGACTCGACCGAGGGAGCAGCTACGAACTAGAGTAAGGACTCCGCGGATTGGAATAAGGTCAGCTCCCGATAATGAGGGCAGCTCCGTTACTGACCCCTCGGCAAATCGCGATTTCTTGCATTATTCTCCGCCAAGGTCGGCGACACGGCGATAAGGAACGCGCGACGTGGCGCGAACCGACGTGGCCGCAGGAGTCGCCCGAATTCGACTTCCGACGAACGTTCGGAGCTCTGCCGAAAGGCAGATGGGGAGGGGGGAGGGGAGGGGGCCGGAAAAGAAGGCGAGTTTACGCAGCGCGGAAATTTAAATTCGTTTCTCTCCCCTCTCCCCTTCCCCTCGAAAACGGAAATTCCATCGCCAAGAAGCCGCCGGATCGTCGTGAATTTCGGTCGCCGAGTCGAAAAACGGGACCGGGAGACTTCGAAACCGCGGCCATTTGGGGAGAACGGCGCAGCGGAGGTAAAATTGTAAAACGCCGGATTTTAAGGTGGAATTTTCGATGTTTGCTCTCGACTTCATCGCTGATTGATGCATAATAAAAAGGAAATAAAAAGGAAAAAAATCGTTTTAGCACCTAGCCGTAAAGCTTGGTTTTACGAATCCAAGTTCAAGGTTGTTTGTTTTTCCCCGCGCGCCGCGCAGTTATCGAGACCCGCGAAGCTTTTTATCCGGGCGTCGCGCGCTTTTTCGCAATAAGACGGGACCGGAGCCGAGGGGCTGGGACGACGCCGTCCGCGGCGGGTGCACCCCGCCTTCGCGGTTTTGCCGCCGCCGCCGATTGAAACCCGGGTCAGGGAGGGTTTTCCCGCCCCCTTCGAAAATACGCGGACCGAGGCCGCGATCCGACGTCCGCCTTTTTCGGTTTGCATAAATTCCCCTTTCCATTTCCGGTACGTTCCTGCCCCGTCGACTTCCGAATCGGGAAATTCGCCTTTCGCTTTCGCTCCCTCGAGTTTCGTGCCAAAACTTATCCCGAATTCGTGAGCAACACGTGTCAGCGACAAGAGCAGCACGTCCGATTTCGTTCATGTGCTCGACAGCGCGTGCGGGCCATCGCGCGCATACGAAAACCGCGGACCCGTGTGCGCGCGGCAAACTCGCAAGAAGCGAAACTTCAATCTGCGCAGAAATTTCCGCATTTCGGTCAATCCGAGTCCTTTATCGCATGCAGCCGAGCCGAGACCCAAAGGGGAAAAGGGGCGGAAAGCGTGAGCGCGGCGTGGGCCACTGCAGACGCGTTTGCCGCCGGCGCTGGCGAAGGAAGGCGGAAAAATTTTGCCGCTTCCCGGCGCTTCGCCCTCATTTCCCTCTCTTCGCCACCACCTTCCTCCCCTTCGAAAATTCGGGCGGGCGAATTTGCGAACCGCACAAATCGCACAAGGAATACGATCCTTTGTGCCTGCATCTGAAAATTTTATGGTCGGTCTCGGCGAATCGAAAAAGCAACGGATTTGAAGTGCGCAAAATATTTGAAAAACCCGGAACCGAAGTCGGACGGGTACGCGATCCCGCTCCTTGTGCGCGCAGTTTTGTGAATATTGCGCGAATGCGCTGCTCGCAAAATTGCTTCGCATACAAGTATAGTGCATGCGTGTCGCTTACGAGCGTGTTCGTGTCTTGCTCGCGCTTGCAGCGTCGCGAGCCCGAGCATCCGCTGCGAGGGATCGGCGCACGTTGCGCGCGTCCGGGGACCTAACTCGATCCTTCGTTCGCTTTGCCTCCCAGTTTTTCTGCCGTGCGCCGTCCGCGCGTCAGGCGCTGACCCAACCTGAAAACATGAACCGACGAAATATTTCCCTTTCTCTGACGCATCGCGAAGCGAGGGCATCATTCGAGCTGCGAAATCGCCGGAAAAACTTTTCGTCGTTTTTCTTCGGTTGAGTCCCTCGTCGGGAGCTTCGGAGTTTCCGGACCGAGAAAGATTTGCCGCCGATGCCTGAGGGGCGCGCGAGAGGAGGAGAAGGGTTGAGCCCGCCATTTGGAGAATTTCCCGGTTTCCGCGGCGTCGGAAAAGTGAATCGGCGCCCGTCGAAAGATCTTGGATCGACCCCACGCACGTTACACGGGATATTAATAGTCGCAAATTGCATAACTGTCGCGGTTCCGTATCTGATGCTGACGGAATGAAGGGATCGAAGTCCATAGTTTGACTGAAAAGAAGAAAAAAAAAAAAAATTACGGGAACAATTCATGTGAACTTTAGCTGAGGTTCTAACTTGAAGAAAAGCTCATTTGAAAAGGTTAAATGATTTTCAGATTAGCCAAACAATGACGATAACATGCGAAAACAGCTTGATAAACGCGAGTAAAGGTTACATTTTGCCAGCCATTTTTATTAAACTTGATAATACAACAATATCACATTGTTTGGAGCGGACGTTCCCTTCGGCCGCAAGGGATGCCAACTTTTGCGCAGATTTTGCCGGCTTCTTTGCGCGTGGTCGAGCCGGCGCAGGAAAAAGAAAACGCTTTCAACTTCCGAGAAAGAACCGGTTGAATGTTATTTGAGAAGATCGATAGTCTTCGCAAAACAATCCTGTAGACAAAACTGGTTGGCGAGTCCGAGGCACTCAAGGAGAATCAATGTCAAATATTTTCAGTTCCCGTTCCTTGTGTGTCGCGAGACGGGGAGCGATCCATCCTGAAAAACTTTGGACGTCTCTGCCCGTGCAACCGCACGGGAGCCCAATCCTGTCGGGGGGGGGGGGGAAAGGGGGGGTAAAAGGGCAGACAACCGATCGTTCATTCATGATCAGTGCTAGCGCCGCATGCGTTTTTCAAATGGACGAAGTGTTGCACTGTTCTCGGTTATTTCAAACACCCATCGGAGAATGCCCCATAAGCTCGCTCGCACCGCACAACCGGGGATCCAGCATTGCACCGTCAATGATGATCCCGGTGGGATTTGGAAAAGCATTTTCCTCTGCAAGCGGCGACGAGTGCGTCAGAAGGACCGATCGGCCTCGTTTAAGGGTGGAAAATTTGAGGAAAATCTTCCGCCAAAGTCAAATTGAAAGAGCGGAAGGTTGCGGCAGCGCAAGAACCCGGGGCGTCGAATGAAATTTCAAACGGTTTGCGACGTTCCCGCAAAATGCTGTCCGGTGCGAAAAGGCGAGGAAGAATTCGACGCGTTTTCCGATCCTGAATCCGGCAGCGGGCTGAAAGCCTCGGCGTCGTAGAGCAACGCTTTTAAATGCGTAAAAACGTTTAACACCCAAAACCTCTTTGTTGGATTTAACGAACCGGACGCGGTCGCAAAGCTCTTCCTGACGGAACAATGGATAATTGGTCTCCTGAGGGACAGATATTAAATCTCATAAGTCAAGTCAATACGTCTGCACATCGCGGAATTAATCGTGTGCATCCTTTGACAGCGTAAATAGGATAATGCGCACATTGCTGCGGGACCATCCGATTGTCCCGCTTTGAAGACGGTAATTAAACTTATCCGGGGCAGCTCGACGGCCGGGCCGGGGAAGAAGAGCTGGGAAACATCGCTCCAGGAGCATTCGACTTACCGAATATGAAACTGGAACGTCCCGGGGTTTGCGTCGAACCGGAGCCGTCGAAAGAGACCTCCCTCGATGCTGTCGCACCTTCGCCCCGGACTGCAGCGCATCTCCGACGCTGATCTGAGGAAAAGCAAAACGCCGTCGGATTCGATGAAAATTAATTTTCACATTCAGAAAATGCAAGTTATTAATTTTTTTCGAACAGAATTACTTCCTTCAAACTTATCCAGGATAATTGTCTCTCGATCGTCGAACTCTGGAGGCGATGCACTCGCGGTCGAGTTTGTCCGGCAGCCCCAAACGCGTTCCCCGGCAATATTCTTCTTGTGAAGAAGACAACATGCAGAGCTTTCATTCAACTAAGTATTATTTCATTCCGCCAACGTGAACAGAAATCTTGAAACTAATTTACGAAAAAAAAAAAAAAAAATTATTTTCGTTCATTTATTAAATGCGCGCACTTATTCTAAGTATGAAAATGTTAATTTTCAACTTTGCATTTATGTAAAGTGATAAATCGGTTGCTGGTGCACCATTAGTTTTTCGCGGATACTAAATCATACACCTCTTGCATGCGATCAAAGTTAAGCTCCACTGCTTACATTTTACCTCTAAAGACAAATCGCTCAAGAAATTTACTTTTTTAAGGTAGTAAATTTATCCTTAAGAAGCGAGGGAAAAACAATTCAGACGGCAGAGTTTTAAGGGAATAAAGATGGAAAATAGTTTCGATTTACTGACGTGAAAGGCGAAAATTTTTGAAAGCCTTACCTTATCAGAAGTCGGCAAAGAGAAAAGTTTCGCGTTTGGCAAAAATATTGTAAAAATTTATGGTGCATATGTGAAAGGGCGCAACATTCTCAATATGAAAAACATTCCTTTCAAACGATCTTGGCGCGTAATTATAATGAAAATCTTTAAATATTCATTTAATCAGGAATTTTATTGAAATGAAAATCTAAGACATTCTCAAAAAAAAAAAAAAGTAAAATAAAATGAAATTCACGATCATAAATCGCATGTAGACATGCATTAATACATAAAACTTCATAATGCACAAAAAAGTTTGACAATCAGTCCGGCCGAAGAAATAGATGAATGTATAGTTGCGCTACATGCAGAATGTTGGAAGATTTTCCATGACAGAATGATAAGTTTTTTTTTTTTTTTTTCTAACACAATATCTTGCAATGTGACAAAAATTTCCATTTAATGATTTAATAATTTCTCAGCGTTTCGCTTGGAGGATTATACGCTGCACAAAATTTCAAGCCAGAGATTAAAATTTCTCTCGAAAATATCAACTGATTGTTACTAGTGCAAGTCGATTGCCGATGGCCGAATGTCGACAGATTTAGAATAGTAAAATTACGCACACAAACCGGAAAAAACAAAAAAAAAAAAAAAAACTTTACCCGAAATTAGTCGGGAACATCAGACATTGTGCATCAGGTTGGGTTAGGTTAGCGGGATCAGAGGTAAAATTCATAAACCTGTGGTTCAAATTGATTTTCGGCGCGATTCAAACTGGCATCACTTTGCTTCCGAAGGTATAAGGTTGAAATGAAGCGGTTTTCCTCGGACATACGTGCGCTTGCGGCGACGATGTGGGGTATGTTAATGGCGTGGAAAATGAAAGTCGATCAGTGAAAATCAAATAAAATATTTTCCAGAAAAAAAAAAAATATTGAACGGAATATAATCTTGAACGGAATATAATTGAACGGATAATATCTTTTGTGCACGTTTGCTACATTCGTCTCATAATAACTGATCATCAGTTGGTTAGTTAGTTAGTTAGTTAGTTAGTTTTATTTTTCATATTATTTTAGCGTTATTTACCCGTTTCAGATTTAATTCCTTTAATAAAGCGCAAGACATTTTTCTTTCAAAATTCGAATGATAATCTTTAGGTATTCGCTTCATATGATCAGAATTTTCTGCCATTTTTAACCCGAAAAACAACATTAATGAATTAAACAATTGTGTTGATTAATAATTTTATTACATCCCACTTAGATGCAATGGAGAAGAAACAGTTTGTTAAGTGTACAATATTGATATAATGTATTTTTGTCGCGAATCTCATAAATGTAAAATTATAATTTTTACCGGTAACTAAATAAGTGATGCATCACATAAAAATCTAATGATTTAAGTCGTTTCATTTTATCTTCTTAACTATATATAATAGCAAAAAGAAGAAAAGGGATATACCAATTTGAAATGAATTATTCGTTAAGTATTTTAAGGGCCTTTACAAGAAAAACATTCTTAATTAATCAATATTATAAATATAATCTATTGAATTGCATATAAAATTGTATTTGACTCACTTTTCATCTTCCATTATAATAGTTATTACTCGCAACAATATTTCTCTTGTATCTTCAATTAAATCTTATAAAAATGTTATCATCCATCAATCATTCATTAAGATCAATCCATGATAAAATATTATCATGCATAAAATCAATACATACATTTTAGCATATTTTTGTTTATTTTCTAGCAAATCGAAGAACTTCTTTCAACGCTTCCGAATGATATTTAGATAAATAATAAATTATAAATTTTCATTTTACATAAAACAATCAAAGAAAATTACAAGTATCCATGAAAAACATGACGTGAAAATGCATAAAATTTATATTAGCCATGTAAATATACGAGTGCATTATATGTATGTTACATTTCAAATAAATTACATTATAACGATAATTAAAAGAAAAAAATATGTTATTCCTCATTTATTTTAAACGATTGCAGGCAGAGAAAATTCTTGTTTTTATATATATATATAATTTAATCTTTGGATTTATTTAAAGAAACGAAGGAAAACAGAGAAATTATTTGCAACAGGATAATTTCAGCAGTTGGAGATTCATATCTTGCCTGTTGCATAAAATAATATGGTCTTATTAATTCAAAGTTCACGAGCAATGTCATTTCAATTCTTATTGCCATATCTGATTCAGTCACTATGAGGAAAGTCGGGAATAAGCTTTGAACATTTTTTTCCACCGAAGTAATGAAAAATTAAATTTACTAATCTGAATATGAAATGATTATTATTTTCTGTGTCCCATGCCGAAATGCGACGCACGATTTACAGAACGGAATTTCGTTTTATTTGATTATCCCGTCCGATGGAAATGAAAATTTCATGTTAAAGCAGCATTTTACGTTCGCATCCCCAAAGGTTAATCGACAAAAATTAATTAAGTTTAGAATTAAACAAATTCTATTACTATTCAAGAATCTGAGATTCCATTCGAAGTCGCTAAAATGTGAATCGGCGCGTCCTGTGAAATATATTCCCGGGTTGCAGCTGAGCAATTCTTTATGAAGCAAATGCGCGGGTCACAATCAGTGTTACAAATCGTTTGACTGCGTTTTTATACAAAACGTGAATAGATATCATATCGTTCATTATACGCGTTACATCACACATTCATTTATCTTTTTCGTTTTAAAATATTAATATTTGCACGGAAGTTGAATGTTTGATAAAATAATTTCCATCTATCCTCATTCCATAAATGATGCTACAAAAATTCCAAATTGGGAATGGAAAAAAAATTTTTTTTTTTTTCTTTTTTCTGATAAAGTATTTAAATTTTTGAGTATTGATTGAAGGCCCGAAATTTGAAAAAAAGATGTTAAAGTTTATCTAAACAAGAACGATATTGTAATGAAAACTTGTTTCGCGTGAAGAGCATTTATATTTAAATGCGAACTATATGAATGCGTAAGTAACTGCGAGTTAGATAAGTATTTTATATTAATCGCAAAAAAATCATATTGCTATTTGAAGGAATTTTGAATTTTCAATTTTTGATTCTGGCTGTAATTTTTTTTTTCAATAAAATCCATGTAGGGTAAGAAAATTAATCAAATTCGAGTCGAAGTTAGGGGATGAATAGTAAAAGTTAAGATATTGTTTGGAAGTTTAACATATTTACAATGGTCACTTCCTTGTTAAAACAACATTAGTGTCATTTAAAGAAGTATTAACACTGAAGATTTTAATACATTGCGAATTAGAGCATTCAGAATGATATATATATATATATTTTATTGTGCTTTTTTTCTTTCTCAAAAAAAAATCTTTTTTTTTTGGTTTGGTTTTTATGCGCAATTTTGATATTTTTTGCCGCAAAAAAATCGCATAAAATTGAAACTATTTTTTGTTTTATTATTTCAGATAAAATGAGGACTTGGGAATTATTTGCGAATTTCGGAATAAAATTCAAGTACGCGGAAAATTCAGATCAACGCGGCCTCTCCTTTTATTGCGTACTCCCATTTTATTGTTTTCCTTTCTTTTTTTAAGAGAGAGCCTACGAATATCGTAACCGCCTCTTGGTTCGGCATAAAAACATAAACTTTATTTCCGGGGATAAAATTTAATAGTTAATTCGTCGTCTCGTTGCCACTGACTCCGGCTGAAGCCGCAGGAAAAGTCACGCGCGGATGGTGCGCGTGGGAAAAAAATGCTGCCGGTTGAACGTGCAACAAGTAACGGGATGCGGAGCACAAAAATCGGAACATTTCCCGCAGGCGACAGATATGCCCGCTGCAGGCGGAGGCGCCGACAGCCTTTTTCCTCCCGTCCGCCCGGTGAGGTGCAATGTGATGGCAATTTGATCGGCGGCCTTAAAATTTTTCTATGCAAGTTGCCTCGGGCGGATAACGAGAGGTGTGCAGCAGGCCGCTGTCGCGGTGACCTAACCCAATCTCTGAGCTGTCAGTAAATGCAAAAAAATGCCCGAATTTCAGCGTGAAACAAGATGCAAGGCGATGGCGATTTACAATGCGATCAGCATTTTTTTTTGTAAAAAAAAAAAAAAATTTTCTTTTGCGCCGGCTGTAAAGTATGAATTTTGCATTTTATGGATGTTAAATCATGTTCAAGCGATCCAACGCTTTCCAGAATTTTCGGATGATGCACATGATAAGTTATTATTTAGGACATGGAATGGTGAAAAAGTCGGTATGTCATTTATCTGAAACCCGAGTGAAAAGCGAATGTTCCACACTGTTTAAAATGAAAAACGTGGCTCTAATTTTAAATTTTAATATCGGTTTCCAGTTTATTCGTTCTGTCCAAAATGTGATCCATCCTCCGTTCGGAGTGAAATACGCGTTTAAAACACTTGCAGAAAATTGACCTGTGATTTTTCCAATATTATTACCGACCATATTCTCGAGAAGTAAATAAATATCCGTTTCAATCTGTTAAATGTCGCCGTCCAATGGGCTTCTTTTTCACGGCCGCAATATCTGTTTTTCATTTTATTTTCATTCGGCTTCAGAGACCGAAACTGGCAGCAATTTCCCACATTTTTTTTTTTTTTTTTTTTTAAGGTTTACATTCGTTTGCACCGCACGTGAACTTTGCAAACGGGATCCTCGATGAAGCAACGATTAATTATTGTTAAACATTTCGGTTTAATATTTATGTAGTTGCGACAGCGCGCAAAAACCATGATTCCTTATTTACGTGGGTTGTATTATGTATTGCATGGAACAATTTACTTACCAGGCGACCACACAGTTCCATATTCCGAATTCCAAGTTTGTGCGGGTTGAGGTTGATTTAAAAAAAAAAAAAAAAATTCTTTAAAAATTACAATTATCGGTATAAAGGCAAACCTCATGCCGTTAGATTTAAGTTTCCCTTGTGCAACAATTGTCCAATCAGCGTTTGGCAAATTCCCTTCCGTCCACACGTGATCGAGCGGAGATTCCGTTGCCGAAATAGCAGAAGGATCCTCGGCGCGGCAAAAATTCATTTGGAAAAAAAAAAAAAAAATTGAAAGTGGTAAAACGGGCGTCAATTCGTGTTTACAATTTGCCGCAGTCGTTCACGATTGGGCGCAAGGAAAAAGCCGGTTTCCTGCGGTCCCATGCAATTTCGTTAAAGATACTTAAAAGGAGAATGCACCAGGCCGTGGCAAAAGCTTTGAATTAAGATAAATTAAAGAACAGTGAGTTGGGACGTTATCGATCAATTTGCATTCGGCGTTAATCATGGCCGTATTTATGTTGGAAAAAGTGCGAGACAAATACACGAAACTGAAATAAATCCGGAACCTATGATTAGCTTATGCGCGGCGAAGCGTTGCGATTTGCAAAAGGATTGGCCAAAGTTCGGATGCGAAATGTCTGTAGAGAGATCACGCCACTTCTAGCGATCACGTGATTTAAAATGTTAGAACTTCGGCATTTTGAAACGGGCGAACTTAACCCGCGTGCAGGCAATATTCGAACCCTATCCTCTGTGTTCTCTACTTAAATATTTAATCAATGGTGTTCGGATACATTCACGTTCGCATGTTCATACCGTCCGGTCGCGTGTAAGTCGAGTTTCGAATTAGCCGGTATTGGGACGGTTACGACGTGTTCAATTGACAGTGAACGGTAGCATACATCTTTTCAACCACTTGTCGATTATCTAATTTTTTTTTTCTTTTTCCATTTGTCTCAATTCGGTCAATGTAAGTTTCGCCGAGCTAACGGAACGCGTTCAAAGTTGAAAACGCTCGGGATCTCGAGAAAAAGAAAAAGAAACGCGGTTCAAGTTCATTGCCAATGATACGTAACTTTTATTTTCTCGTTTCACGTAACGTAATCTGAGGAATTTCGCAAAAACTGCCTTATGAATTGACAAAAGAAACGTTTTTCGGCCTGACATTTTTGATCTTCTCTCCATGTTTTAGGTTTGAATGAAAAAATAAAAGTAATCGCTTAACGGCTTCTCTTCTTTTTTAACTCGCACGAACGTGAAATCGTTTCAACCTCCTTTTCAGTTATTGGTCGAATTATCATCTGGCCTAGTAACCATCGGTTAAAAATTATGACAAAAAACTTCATTGTTGCTCCCGGTGCGGCCGAGATCTCGCGAAATTAGTTGCAAGCTGCCAAATGGAAAAAAAAAAAAAATAACGGGAAAACCTTTTACGAGCTTCAAATTCTGTATTATTTTGAGTTTGTTTCAAATATTTTTTTTTTCTTCAAGGCGTTGAAACCGGGACCGTTATCTTTTAGTCCAGATGAGAAAGAAATTCGTCGGGCAATACTTTCTAAAATCGTAATCCGAGCAAGAGATTTCTAAAAAATAAATTGGAAAAAAATTGGTTGACCGAAAAATGAATCGGAAAAATGATTTTTTACTTTTTTTTTTTTTACTTAATACGTGTTTTTAATATTTTAAAATCAATTTTTTTGTACTGAAAAATACAATTCCTCACAGTTTGAATTACTAATTAAAAAATAACTTTTGAATGTGAGAATTGTTATTTTGAAGATGTTTTAATTGAAAATTGCAAGCCTTGGCGATTTCAACGGGTTTTCCTCAAAGTGCGTTCAGAACCGGAAAGGGAAAAGCAGAGGAAAAGGTTTAGGGGATTGATTCCCTAATGAAGTTATCGCGCCATAAAGTATTTTAGGGCGGCAACGCCCCTGACCTTTCTTTTTATAATTAGAAAATTAGATTTTTCTCCAAATGATAATTGAATCGTTTAATCGTTTTCTCATGGGATTTGAGCATTGGATTTCTGCAAGGAACTCAGCAGCATTAGAAAAACAATCTTTTTTTTTTTCTTTCAGTAGTTACAACTGCACAATGTCGCCGAATCTTGTTTCAGCGACCTCGACAGGTGTATTATTTGAAGAAGACTCTGCTGAACTTTTATCTGCCAATGAGGAAGCAATTAAGATGAATAAAAAGAAAGAAAAAAGCACTAAAAGGATTGTTTGGAGAAATGTCATTCTGTTTGCTAATTTACATTTGGCCGCTATATATGGGCTATATCTTGCTTTTACTTCAGCCAAACTATATACGGTTATATTCGGTATTTATATATTCAGTTATTTTTATTTTTCATTGAAATCAACTTATGATGAAGATTATTATTTTAATTAATTTTTAAATTTACTTTAAGCATATTCATTATATGTTGTTGGAGGACTGGGAGTTACTGCAGGAGCTCATCGGTTGTGGTCTCATAAGTCTTACAAGGCAAAATGGTTCCTTAAATTTATCTTAATGATCTTTAATACTATAGCATTTCAGGTAATCAGTGATATAATATGATTAATTAAGAATATAAACCCCATTAAGGCACAAATTCAAGTAAAAGTTTTTAATTTTAGAATTCAATTTGGGAATGGTCAAGAGATCATAGAGTTCACCATAAATTTAGTGAAACAGATGCTGATCCTCATAATGCCAAAAATGGATTGTTTTTCTCACATATTGGTTGGCTTTTGACAAGGAAGCATCCTGATGTCATTTCGAAAGGGAAAACTATTGACCTTTCTGACTTGGAAAGTGATCCAGTAGTTGCCTTTCAAAAAAAGTAAGTTATTTTGAAATAAAAAGTTTATCTTCACATGTAATGTGTTATATACAGATTGCAATGATACATATAATTATTAAATCTTTATACAGTTTCTGAAATAAAATTCAAAAACTAATTCATGCTATATTCATTCATCAGTTTTATATGCTTTTTAAAAATGAAAATCTATGTTCCAAAAGATAAGACCATTTGAAATCAGTTCCATATATTTTGTTAGTCTAATAAAATTTCTCTGTACGGTATTATGGACTTTGAATTGCTGCAGACATCTTATTTCCAGTTATAAATATTAAATTTAATTCAATTTGAAAAATATCTGTTTGTAAAAGTTGTAACAGGACCACCAATCGGATCGGCACAGATTAGACATTAGCAGTAAATTTGCATAATAGTAAGTTGCAAACCGGCATTGGAAAGTGTAGTTTGGGAAGTCGTACCTCCAGGTTAAAAAACAAAAACTTCAATAAATACATTTTGAAATTAAAATAATTTCAATGTTATTTGTTAGACACAGATAGACCGGTTCATTTTCCTCTTCTTGCCGGTTTTAATTATTTGCATTCAGTCTGAGAATATCGTTTGAAATATTTAATTTAGTTTTACTAATTGATATTGATATCTTAATAATTCTTCGTCCTTTTGAACATTTTCAGTTTAATCCTTAATAATTTTTTTCAACCTCAAATTCCTAATAATCAAGAGCTCTTATTACTAAACATGAAAATAAGAAAAATCATTATTTATGTTTTTAAGAATTTTTCTTATTTAGTTTAAAGTATCCATCGCTGACTTGTCTTATATTTAAAAAAAGGGATGAATTTTTAGGGATGAAGGGATGAATTTGAAAAAAAGGTTTTTACATTTTTATAACTACATAGTCTCATAGAATCAGAAGAAATTTCATTAAAACTAAAAATAATAATGCTGGTAAATTGTTAAAGTTTGGTGAGAGAAATTAGATTTCATTTTTCTGCTCATATATGCGGCTGTTTTTATATAAATTTTGAAATCGTAAATTTTGTATATTTTCTCTTAATTAGATTCTCCAATTATTATGAGAGATTGATTTAACATGTTATTAACATCTTTTTTTTTTATTAAAATTAATTATATAACTGCGCTTGAATTTCTTGAAAGAATATTTTTATTTTACTGTGATTAAGAAAAAATAAATTTTATATTATGTACCTTAATATTAAAGCAAATTTTTTTAATGAGAAATTGATTTTTATATTGCTTTTTCGATTATTGAATAAACTAAAATGTGTAACTCCGTGCCTTAAAAACTTTTTTAAAGTCAAAATATTTACCTCAAATGTAATAATCATCTATTAAGTCTACTGTAGTTGGAAGAATGTAATTTGATAAACAAAATTCGATTTCATTTTCTTTACTTTCAGATATTACTTAATACTTATGCCGCTGATGTGCTTCTTGATTCCAAGTGTAATCCCGGTTTATTTATGGGGAGAAACTTGGGTAAATTCAATCTTCGTTGCAACCTTATTGAGATACACTGTAACCCTGAATATGACTTGGTTGGTCAACAGCGTCGCTCACTTTTTCGGAGCTAAACCATACGACAAGTAAATTTCTTTTGACTTTTTTTTTACTCAGTTTCTATTTTATGTTATTTTCAAGCAAATTTCTTATCAGAGAAGATAATCAGTAAAATCAACTCTCATTGCTTTCAGAACAATGAACCCGGCTGAGAATTTATTTGTAGCCATTGGTGCTTTCGGTGAAGGTTGGCACAATTATCATCATGTTTTTCCATGGGACTACAAAACAGCTGAGCTCGGGAACTACAGAACAAATTTAACCACTCTTTTCATCGATGTGATGGCCAAAATAGGATGGGCCTACGATCTGAAAACAGTATCTCCGAGCATTATTGTGAAACGAGCAGAGAGAACGGGCGACGGATCCTACATACCGCCAAAAAAGTATGAAAAGTTATTCAAAAAAATAAGTGAACACTCTCACGAAGGTGACGTTTGGGGTTGGGACGACAAGGATATGAAGCCCGAAGAACGGGAAGCGGCAATGATAATTAACAGAAGTGAAGAATGTAAAGACTACTAGCTGCGGGATATTCTGTTTGAACTACTTTCTAAAAAAAGTTAAAATTTGAAAAATAATGTTTTTTCATAATGTTTAGAGTTATTGGAACATAGTCTGTATCGTTTTAGATGTGGCGGAAATGATTCGTAAGGGTTGTGAGACTGTAGATGCAGATGTGTGTTTGTCAATTTTCGCCGAGCAGGATTCCTTAACAATCCTGAAAATTTAGTATTCTGTGATAAAACTGAGGTATAAGAACGAAAACTTATAATTTTAAAATTAAGTTTTCCAAATTATCTATTCGTTAGTTGACTGATTATAATTAAAATAATAGAGTGTTTTTTTGTACTCTATCTTATTTTAGTTGGGATAGGAATGCAATTATGAAGTCTTTTTCTTTTCTCTTTAATTGCAATGGATTGAGAATTGTTTAATTCAGTTAAAGTATTTTAAGTTGCGAAGTAAACTCCAGACTGCATTCGCCAATATTTAATTTGTTTAGTGATTCATAATCAACAATTATCGTTTAGATTGATCGAGGCAGATGAAGCTCAAAACGAGATTATTTTTAGATGTTTGAGGCAAATTTTCATAGCGAAAAACCTGAATTTTTTTGTCATAGATACCAAACTGAAGGACTGATATTTATTGATCGTAATTCTCCTTCGTTAATTAATAAGATATTTTCGAATACCAAGAAATTGCTTTTAAGCCGCCCACCAGGAGTCACAAAAAGAATTTTTTTAATTTGAGACTGGAAATATCTGATTTTTTTTAACAGCGTATTGTATTTATGACCCAATATTTGTTTTTTAACCTCTCCGTACATAAAAAAAAAAGCATAGCAAGTGATAATTATTAATTTGAAACGTGAACGTTAATGTTTGTCATGACACTTGAATATAATGTTGTAATATTTTGTTCGTATGTTAGTGTCGCGACCCATAAATCGCGGGACTTGCTGATTGTGCGTTGATATTATTATAATTATATATATTGAATATAAAATGCTAGGAATTATCGCCATAAATTAAGTATTGAATAAAAATGGTAATTCAACAAATCCGGAATACATTTTGATTGAAACAATTAGAAAAGTATTGATATCCGATTTAACTCAACAGAACAGAGATCTGTTTATAATAAATATTAAAAATTATTAAAAGTTTTTGCTGACGAAAAATTCATTTAGCAGAAGGGTGATGTAATTCAGATTGAGCCGCAGACTTTTTTTTACACGTAAGGACTGAAAGAAAGTGTATTTGTATTTATTAAAAATATTATTAAAAAGAAAAAAAAAATTTAGTATAAAACTGAACATGAAATTGCTTTGATCGAACTAATTCCGAAATCTGATCCATTGACGATTTTCCGGAAGAATCAAAAGCGCGATGAGGAATACCTAATTTGGGACGTTTACCCGAAGAGGATAATCCGTGTCGCTATATTCGAAGTAAATTCACAGATTGAATACATAAGAAAACTGTTTATTGTACACTGAATTTAGTTTTGATTTTTTCATCGCGTGGATAAAGTTAAAATACATCGAACGAAGCATTTTGAACGTTTGTCATTTGAGATAATTCGCCGATTGTTGCCCGAGCCTCTTCCAGCGGTGAATTTAAAATGAACACGTCAATTTTTAAATCTTTCAAATATTTTTTTTTTTCGTAAATTCGTCAGATATTTGATTTGGAAAACAAGACGAAGCCGCTTTTGCATTCAAAAAAAAAAAATGGCGCGAAACCTTTCCGCGGCGGCGAAAGGCGTCATCCCGGATATCCGCTCCGCGTTTTTGCCGCTTCACCGAGCGCGTATGTGCACCCCCTTAAACGGTTTCTTCGACCCCGCGTCTTGCTTTAACTGACTTCCCCGAAGCGGTTTTGCATGCGGCGCCATGAAAATTTTCGCGGGCCCAAGACGGGGGCCCACGAACGCGATTGGCGATCCTCAGCTTAGGCTTTATTTGGAAATTCCACGTCGGCCTCGCAATTGAATAAAATCGAAAAACCTGTCCAAAACGAGTTTTTTTTCCCCCCCATTTTTTTTTAAGCCCAAGAAGAAGTCGTTTCGCCTGCGCTTAGCCGCCGATTGTGAAAATTGTAAAGTTTTGTCGCACATTCGGTTTCTTTTCCCTTTTTCGTATTTGGCGGATGCTTCTCGATCGTCCCGTCAAAAGAAAAAGTGCACTTTGGGCGCAGTTCGCCGCTCGATTCTCACGTTTCCTTTAATCCAGTAAGGTCGATTGCTTAAACAGGAATTGCATAAATAACAAACCGATGTCAAGGCGCCCACGTTGCTAAATCAACCTCGTCTTAAATTAAGGAATATCCGTGCGCGTTGATTGAGTCTTGTAAAACGTGTCGTTGCCGTTAAGTGCGCGCATTTGCCATTTGACATGGTCTCATGGGCGCGAGCTCCTCCTTCATTTCGACATGTTGTTACGCGTTCAAAGCGAAAATACCTACGGAATCATGCAAAATGTCGGAATTGCGGCTGCAGTTGAAATTCAATCGTCCCGACCGATTTAACGATTTTAAAAATTGAAAAAACCGACGGAGGTTTTTACGCATCCAAACGGTGGCCGTTAAATATGGAATAATATACTGTGAACATTTCTGGCCGGTGCTTCATTGCACACTCCGAGATGTTTCCTTGCTCTGAATTCTCTCACTGCGTTTATGCCTCAATAAAACTACCGGCGCTATCTGACACGTAATCATAGAGTATTTGGAACTCCCCATATACGATAATGTTCCGTTTTTGATTGCTTGAGGACATCGAAGAATTGTGCACAGAAGGTTAAATACATCACATGGTTTGACGAATCTATGGAAAATATTAGATGAACGTTAAAAATTTATCTTATAAACAGAACTTTTGTATGAAAAATGAAATTTAAACATTTTAGATTTGAAATGCGTGGCGCCAGTTGCCTAAATTAATAATTAAATCTCATTCCAAATTTTAAAGATGCCCGAAGGATATTTTTTTAGGTCCCAAACTATCGAAATCAATGTACCTAAGAACCATTTTTCAGGTGTGAACTAATCAGAACTGATTTATAAAGTGTTATTAACGAATTTTAATAATCACATCATTTATGTAAAATAATTTTTAAATATAGGTCAACGCATGAATTGAAATATAATCGCTTTGGACTGTATTATAATGAGTGACAATGTGAAATTTAATTTATAAATATTTAAAACATCATTAAACTACTCGAATTATTCAGTACTTAATTAATTCTGATCCAGAAAATGTCTTTTAACTTGAAACATTATATATTATAATTTTTATCACTTAAAATATAAAAAAAGATTAAAACGTAGCTTCTGAATGTTAAAAGGAACTTGAGATTGTTAAAAAAAAAAGCGATCCTAAAATTTTTTAAACACTATTGCATCTTGAATATTTAAAACAATTGCATTTGTGAATGCATTTTCAACTGCAGTTTACGGAAGGAAATAAAACTAAAATTTTTCAGCATCTTTTACCTTCTGATGCGACCAGTACGCCTTTAACATTCTAAGATCGAAAATCCTCATTTATATTTTTAATTGTATGTCAAGAGTGATGCAAAAGAAAAATTGAGTTTTTTTATCTATTCACTCTACACTAAATGAGTGAAAAATCCAAAAGCATCCAGAACAACCATTTGTAAGTAAAATAAAATATTTTCGATTTTCTATTTAGAAAGTGATTGAGATTGTAAAATACTAAGAATATTATCATCCGGTTGCAAATACTGAATTTCTTCAGCCACTTCTTCTATGCATTTGGCTATGGGTTTGCCGGTGTCAATGGCCATTTCTAAACCGAGTCTTATTCCTCTGCTGTCTATCGTCTTCAGGTTATATGCCCAACCCATTACTGCCCACATCTTAATAAATATTGTGGAACATCCACTGTTATAAGATCCGAATTCGTTGGTCAGACAGTCCCACGGTATGTGATAATGATATTCGTGCCAGTGAGTTTTCTTCAGTATGTACACCAAGTTCGAATCGACAAAAAATCTAAAGAAAAATGTATTTCGATTAATGATAACGACTGAATAATTTTACTATGAAATTTCAAAAAAACATTTTCCTATTCTAAAATCCCGAGACTGTATTTTATATTGAGTCGCACCTATCATTTGGAACGAGTCCCCATATTGTCTTTGCGCTGTTTACTAACCAAGAAGCATGTACGGCAATTGGGATTCGTAATGAACCAACTACCATGAATGATACAAGTAGGTCTTCACCCCAATATTCCGCTGGTGCATTTATAGTTAATATAATATTTAATACAGGCATAAGGATCCAGTAAAATCTGCAATTATGAAAATGTTAATAATATTAATTTTGAAACTGTGGAATAAACTAAGGTTAAAGTAAATTGTGCTGAAAAATAATTATAGATTTGTTTTGAAGTTATCAGGACCATGGTTCCCATTTGTTTCACAACATTTATTTAACATCTATGATTCGTAAATAATGGTTGTCAAAATGTAATGATAAATCGCTCTGTTTTGTCATAATATTAGATTTAGTTCTCTAAAATGCAGTATAACAAATAACTTTAAATAATTTTTTGCCAAGAACGGCAATTAATTGAATAAAATATATTTCGGATATTATTTCTTCCTACCTCTTTTGAAACATCACCACTTTATCTTGTTCTAAATCGGACATGTCAATTTCCTTTCCCAGATGTTCTCTACTGGAATTCTTGGCAAAAATTAAATGATTTACATGGGCATATAGAAACCCCTTTTTGTAATTGTATGGATCATCTTCTGTACCGTAATATTTGTGATGGATTCTATGATCTAGCGTCCAATTATAGATGGGACCATTCATGGCAAGTGTTTGACAAAGCATTAACATAATCCTGAGAAATAAATTGGCTGCATAACTTCTGTGAGTCCATAAACGGTGAGCACCGGCTGTTGTACCAAGCAAACTTGATGCAATGAGAAATAGAGCTGAAATATGGAAAAAAACTCTTTTTATTATAGTGTTTTAATTTTTTCATTCCTTCCATTCCACAATCTGAGGGGAAAGACTTCGAGGGAGAGAAAAAAAATAAGTAAAAACTGACCGAAAAGATTCGTTAAAAGCTTGGCTTGTAGAACAAACACCGAACCGTATAATAAGCTGGCGTGAATATATAGCAAAAAGAGCACTCCTGGCCAATAGGGTTCGAGTTTTGTTTTTTGATCGGATTTTGCCTGCTGTTTCTCATTCTCCTGCATGGCTTTCATTTAATGATTTTTCCCCTCTTCATTTATTTCTGAAAGAAACAGATATTTCAGATACTTTTTTTCAAAAAACTGAATTTGCATTTGCAATGAAAAACAATGTAATGAAGTTTCTGAGCATTGTGTGGCATGGAAGTGAAAGGTCAGTGATATCAAACTGTTTTTTTGTTATGACCTCAAAATACAATCCGGTGTCAGAAAATTATGAAATTTCTTATTATGCACCAAACTTAAAACATTGATTTACATCCATAATGGCTGGAAAATCATTTAATTAAACTTTTTCCCAATTATTATTTCCATCTGTTTGATTTCGGTCACTTTTTGACTGGCCTGTGACATATTTCACCGTAATAAAATTTGAAAAAACAATAAAAATGTTTAGATTACATTTGTTTAAATAATTTTTTATGTCTCTTTAAATTTCTTTCTGTAGTGCATTTTAAATTCTGGTTAGCAAAGAAAAAATTAATAATCAGAATAAGCTTAATCATATCTTAATTAATTATCAACTTAAAATTAATTATCAGAGTAAACTTAAATAAATTCTACAGTATCGTTAGGAAAAGGTATTTTAGCTCGTAATACTGAAGTGGTGATGTATTTTAAACATCTCAAATGATAAGATTAGATCATTCAAGTTTATAACGAAAATTTATAGTCCGCTAAAGAATTATATGCGAGAAAACATAAAGAAGTAAAATCGTGTGGAAAGTAAATTATTTTATGTAATAACTAACATGCAATTTCACAATTTTCCTGAGTTATCATATGCGACATTGATTAAACATTTTCCCTATACGAATTAAAACCTTGTCCAGGTTATTTAAGGTTTTAAATTATTTAGTATGTACCATTGTGTAAAAACTGAAATGTCTATGCCTTTTATGAATAAGTTTTAAGAGAAAAACCAGAAATTACTTCGGTATGATGATGATCAAATATATATATGTATTTCGCCGGGATTTAGTTTTCGTTCTGGTCTGTTTTGTTATATAAAAAAATTGGAAAAATTTTGTAAAAAATAGCAGAGAAAATGCCGGGTGAGAATTTTTTGCCGTTTTTGCGAAAAACGGCGGTTAAGAGTTGGCAGCAAATAAAATTGAAATCTGAAAAGGGCATCGTTTGAGATTGTATACAACATTAATAATTGTACTAAATACAATATAAAAGAATAAAGAACCTAAAAAAAAATTGTCCAAAGTATTTACTTTGCTTAAATATTGTAAAGAATTTTCTGAAAAAAGGGACGGATCTTATGTCCGACCTTGATTTGATTAAACGAGTTAAATTGAAACACGATTCTGATCAAAATTTAATCTAAAAGAATATATTTTATCTTTTTTAAAAAAATTAAGGCTACATAAGCGCTTTTTAAATTAATGAAATAAGAAAAAAAAATATAATTGTGAAGTAAAAATTAGAGCGATGACAAAGAAACTTACCTTTAGAAAAAATGCTTTCCGCTACCGGAAAGAATCGAATACAAAATGAACTAATCATTTTTCATTTTTTTTTTTTTGAAAAAAATAGAATGCAATATGTAGTCTGATGTCATGAATAATTCAAATATGAAACTCGTGACCGTTTATAATTTGGATAAAAAACGGAAGTTGAGCAATGTCGACATACTTAGGTTTGAAGCTTTTCGCATATTCCTTTTCGGCTTTTCGCCGCACGAAAAGTGGCAATCGGAAATAAGTCATGCGGCAAAAAATCGTTTAAAGGATTTGCCGTCCCAGTTGATTGAAAAACGTTTTTTTTTTTCTATGTATTTGCAGTGCCGAATCGTGAAACACGCTCTGCGAACCTAACCTTATATTTATTATCGAATATTATTTTTTCCGCCGCTAGAATTCAATTCCGGGAATTGTCCGTTTTCCAGTGTTGCTTTCTTTTGCGCCATGTTTCTGAATTTTATCGTTGAAGGAAAGCAAATGGCAGCATTAGAATGGGATTCGTGTGCCAGAGAAAAAAAAAAAAATAATGCGCATGAAAATGTAGAATCCGTCACAAATCAGGAATATGAAAAAAAGCCGCAACTTAGCTTTTCAGGCCGAGCAATAACCGTTAAGTGTAAAAACAAAATGGCAATTATTTTAAATAATTGCTCAGGGGGTTCATTAATTTTTTTAAAGACAGGTTTACCGAGCAGTTAGAGGTTAACAACAAAAAGGAAAAATTATTATTAATTTAATAAACGACCGAAAACCTAGCCTTAAAAAATACTATTCTCGAAGTTATTGCAATTTCATGTGAAATTACATACTCTAAATTTTTTTATTAAATTTGATGCTAATTTAAATTTCAAAGAGAATGCTTTTATGCATCCGGTTATGCAACTTCGAATAACAAATACTTTAAATTGGGAACTTAGTTTTAAAAAATATTTTCAATTATAATTCTTAAAACTAGTTTGTTCCTTATAAATTTTTTTTAAATTTATAAAAAGGACATTTCGTTCGATTTGAAAAGAAAAATTTTCATGTTAATGTTAAAAGTTAAGGTAAAGATAATATTAGAATTTATATCTTTGTCGGCGAAGGATAACTATAATTTTTAATTTTTTTCAATAACATCGTTATATTTTGGCTACGATTTGGCTAATGTTACACTTCTATTTCATTTATGCTAATGCATTAAGGGGCTTTACTTATACATAAGGACATTATTTGAAATCATTCGATACTTGCTAAAATCAAAAAATAGTTTTAAGCGTCAGTTTTTATGAATGTTTAACGAAAATATTTCATGTTGTGATCTACATCATTAAATATATAAAAATAAATTACATTACGTGAATTACATAAAATATTTCTCTTTCATTTATTTTTTCATGATCAAGAGCTCTAAACCAACAAAAAGTTTTTCAATTTCAAAAGTTTTTCAAATAATTTGAACTATCTCAAGATGAGATTTAAATATTTTTGTCTATATTGAATTGAGAATGCAAATTGTTTTACCGTAGAAATCAAAATAATAATTAATTTTGCAAATATTTTTTTTTTTAAATCAAACTGCCATATAATGATCACACATGAATTTCATGTACAGGTTCATATATTATCAATTCAATTAATTCTTAAAATTATTTAATAAAATCAAATCAACTCAGTTTATATCAATTAAATAATTGAATGGAAAAATTAATTATTGTTTTCGGATAAAATAATGTTTTTAGAGATAATAAATAATGTATATCGATATATAAGATTTTTATGTATAGGTTGAATATTTTATTCTAAACTATGTAGTCTTTCTGTAAACGCAAATATTATCTAACCCGTTTAACACATATAAAATTATTATTTTAAAATTTTTTTCAACCTCAGTCAAAAGAGTTATTAAAATTAAAAAAACAATATTTGTAACTTAGAAATGAATTTCAACGTTTAATAAATAATCACTATTAGCCCGTACATCAGTCTCTTAAGTTTTTAGTACACTTTATTACAAAAAAATATTACTCTAAAGCTAAAAATCAGAAAAATCATAATCAAACCTAATCATATTAATCATTTAAAGAGTTGACTAAATAATTTGATCGAAATGTGAAAATAAGTAAATTCATTATAGAATTGTTATTATTTATATTTGTTTGCATTTCTTATCAGCTCTTATTAATAATACAAATTTTCATTCAGATTTGTAAAAACGTTATTTAATTCTGCCCTGGGTTTGAAAAATTTTTTGCATCATAAAGAAGAATTTTTTAAGATTTTATTTTTTCTTTACTAAATTACTTAATACTTTTAAAAGACTTCAAAATACTCTGTATTTATGAATCAGTCTTTTATTTGCCGCCAAACAAGGTCCAGTACTTTACAGCTTACATTACACCGAATATTCACAATGTAAACATTTAAAATGTAATTTTAAGGGTCTTTTTCAACAGGAATATGATATTGTAATTTATGAAACAGTGTTCAAGATTTTCAGAATAGTAATTCAATTAATTTCTGACAAATCACAATTAAAAAATAAATGGGAAAAATGTTAGTTTTTATCTGTTTTTCTTTTTTGCAAAAAAATTGCATTTCCTTTTTAATTGAACACATTTTTAAACAAATTTATAATCTTTATTTCATGTAACGTGAAAGATACAATATCATGTTTCATTCTCATATGTATTAAATTAATTTTTTATTCTATTTTTCAGTAGAGATTAAGTCTATTATAAATAATGGAATAATAAAAAAGAATTTTTCATAATATTTAC
>JAOWBB010006024.1:0-30026 GCA_028565995.1 Ricinus marginatus | reverse complement strand
ACGCTCTTCCGATCTAAGGTCCACTGAAATGAAATTCGTTAAACCCAAGAATCGCTTTTGATGAACGATGCGGACTTGAATTTTCAGCTTCGTCGTTTCGCGACAAAACCAGAGAGAGGCGGGAACCAAAAGTGCGAGCGTTCGTTCCTTTTGTCGCGCAAAGGCCGAGATTTTAAAGCCCGCAAGCCCGGGGGGAGCAAAGGTGCAGGTCCGGCGTGTTCCGATCGAAAAATCGTGAGCGCACTTACATCGTTCTTAAAGCCCGGCGTGATGGGGCCGTCGTTTGCTTCCCATTTGTTAGCTATTCGTATCGTTTCCGCAGTTTTCTGCTGAATGGATTTTGTGTCATCTAACAAAGTCAGTTCGTAGAATTCTTGAATATCTGAAACGATAAAGGAAAAATTATTGAAAGAGGTATCGGTGCTCCGCGAGACGTCGCACGGTAAAAAGATTTACGAGCCGTATGAAACGTTATAAATGGGATAACTATAAAATCCCGCCATTGAGAACCCATTAAACGTCTGCGATAAAGAAAAGAAGAAACGAAAACCTTTTTTTCCGCTTCCCGACAAAAGGGTAAAAAAATAAAAAAGGCAAATAGGCTCCAATCCGCACGGCATCACTTCCAGCGCTAACCCTTCCAGTCCTCTTCGCTTGCCCGAATTCGAGTTCCCGCGGGGGAAGAAAAATTTCCCCGACCGGGAACAGATCGGGTGAAAAATTAGAAAAGTTCTTTGGGGTGCGAACGGCGTGGAAGGCGGAGAAAGGTGATGGAAATTATGCAAAGTTTTTTTTTTTTTTTTGCCCTTAACTTTTCGCTAAAAGCACATCTTCGGCAATGAGCAATAAAAAGGAGAAAAATTTCTGTTTCCTCCTTTACCTTCCCCCTCCCCCCAACTTCCCACGGGGTGAAGTTACAAAGATAGGTAAAGCGAAGTTTCCGGCAAGTTTTCAATGGATTCGGCTAATGACACTCGCAGGAAAGATACAAAGGGGATTGGCAAATCGCGCTGGAGCAGATCGAGGAGGAATCGCAGATCCCTTTACACGTCGTTAATGCGCGAATCCGAAAAACCTAAAAACGGGCATTATAAAATTTAATAACCGTTCACATTTTCTGCGGCATTAACATTCGAGGCATCCAGAAACGACGGGATCAGGCAAATCCCTTCAACTCCAGATATCGTTCCCGGATATTTCCATCAATTCAAATGCGAATGCGATTTTCAGCATCGCCCGTGGACAAAGTTACTGGGAGTGACTTTGCGCAGACGAGGAATCAATTTCCGAAAGCCGCAGCAGCAAACCTTTCGGACCCGCCCGAACCAAAGTTCGGGAATCGAAAGCCGATTGCATCGGCTTCTCGCCTTCGCACAAGCGGGATTCTTCGGGTGAAACTGTTGCGAATAAAAACAAAAATTTCAAATTGCGGCACGAATAATCCTCACGGATCTCCTTTCCCGAAAAATGGGCGAGGCTTGCGGTGAGATCGCTGCAGACAGTTTTAACTTGAGAGCAGCCACACAATTAATAATCCGTGCAGGAAAGAATGGAAATTCTCATCGCGTCCCGCTAATGGTACGTGGATAAAAGACGTATTAATTGTCTGCTGATTTTTTTTTTTTCTTTTTTAATTTCCCGTGTCAGCGGCGGCGAAGGCGTCCCTTTTGTGAAAATGAAACGTTTTTCCATGCCCGCGATTCCAAAACGCGTCTCGATACACTGTTCCGAAAGACGTTACCCAATTTATCTCTTTCGCCGACCACTTTTCCTCCTCCCGGTTTTTCGAATCTGCCACTTCGGTTCGCAAACATTCCGAATGCTGATTAATTGCGCGCAAAAGAAAAAGGAAAAACTCTAAATCACCGCCGTCTTGATGCAAACATCAAGCTCGATGCCAATTTGTAATTTAGTCTTTACGAATAAAAAGCCTCAAAGAGAAAATCCAAAATATGGCAAATTGAGGACCCTAATAAGAGAGAAACAAGTTTGAATCTGAGAATTTTTGCGTTATGCACGTGCGATTCCCCGTAAACCTCTCCCAGCAAATTCCCCTGCCTATTTCTCCGGGAAACCCTTTTTTCTTTTTCAGGTTCGACGCAAAAAATTCCGCATCTATCCGTCCTTAATGTTACTTCCTCCATCCGTTCCATTCTCTACCCGAAACGGTGAAATTTTCTCTATAATTTTAAAATATTCCTGTCTCTGCAAAAATTTCGGCATTTTCCTTATTTTGCATTTTTTGAAAATGACTCGGAACAAGAACAGTTGATATAACTCAATTAAAATCGGGAGGAAAAAATAATTGGAAAGTTTGATTCAATTTTACTCCCTTATGCGCTCTTCTACGTCCAAAGATCATTTTTTATAATTATTTTCACCGTCGGTGGAAACAATCGTGAAACAAGGAGAAGAAATTAAAGAATGTCCGATGGAAAGCAATCGAAATGGAAATCACCATTGGAAAAAGGAGAGAATCTTCTAGTGCAGCACTTTTCTGGGTGTTAACCTTTTCGTAACATTTTCTTATGGAAATCCCACGATCCCCGCTATCCCATGCGACATTTATGGTCTGACCGACCCTCGAAGTTCCTTTTTATCCTCCTTATGAAAAAATGCAAACCATAAGATCCAAATTATACAAGATAGGGAGATTTCAACCTTCCTGAAACGCGCGTTTCAGATAACGAAGTAAATGACTCCACCTAAATTCAAGAGCAGCAACTCGGGATGACATTACTACCCAGGAGGAATTTCATCCTGGTCGGCAGAAGAAAGTCAGAACGGGTCCATAATCCATGGGACAATGTTCCACGTAATTAACCGCCGTATCTGCTTTCATGATTAAATGAAATTTAACTTGTCTAACATAGAACCCTATCTTCCGAGCCGGTCAGGGAGGATTTTCGGTCGCTAAAGACAATTCACAATGTTATTAAGAGTCTCAAATTCACCGCAGCTTCTTTTTCTTCCTGCAGAACATCAGGCTTTTGCTAAAATTCGAATCACGTCCCACACCACTTATACATAATGCCATTTAACTAAAATTGGAAATTTTCGAAAAATTTTCCAAACCGCCCGAAAGCTCCCCATCCCCCCCGAGCACGATTTTCATTTTCGACAGAAACAACAATAAACTCCTTCATCAAAGTTTTGAAATAATAGCGGCTCCTGTGAGAAAAATATATTACAGGTACAGCTAACCTCTCAAAATCTAAAGCAATTTATGCAACAACGGTCGCTGAGTTTCATCTCATTTGTTACTCTTCCTGACAGCTACGGACATGCAAACTAAATATTTTAAGGCAAATCTAAGCAAGGCCCATCGATCTATCACGTCCCATCGCGACATAAAAATATTTCAATGGGAACGTTCGACTTCTGAAAACAAAACGCATCATTAAAAATAATTACCACGAAACAGAATACCGCTCGCATCTAGAAAATTCGTCTTCCATAGGGCAAACATTATAATTCGGAAAAGTGAAAAATGACGTTAGAAATTGGTTTCGACTAAGCTCTTATGGATTGTTCATATTGGAAGATTCAATCGGAGGAGAAGTTAACACAGAAAAAGAAATAGGAATAAAATACTTGAAAAGTCAGATCATATGGAGAGATTTACCTACGTTTCAAATAACGACGTGGAGGTTTCTTAATAGTGACAGTGCAAGAGATCTGGTGGTGATACAATAAAAACCTGAGAAAGCGAAAAAAAAAAGGTATGAAGAATCACATATCAGACTTTCTCCATTTTATTATCGTTAAACATTATAATCATTTAGGGAAAATTTTGTACCTGACTTTGGGCATTTATACGGGAAACCTTACTGAAACTGAAATACTTTTTTACCAACACATTAATCTGCTCATCGTCTCTTGAATACGTTCAGCATCTTACTTTGGTGTACTGTAATGAAATCGGAATAAGAAAATTACAAATTCAATGTATTTGTAAAACACAAATCGGGAGAGAAAACAAATAATGAGATATAACATTTTTGAAATATCATACTTTGAAATAAGACTCATGAGCTTCCAGTGAAATATTTAATGTTAATCAGATATTAATTTTCTTGAGTGTAGACTGTCGTTACACGTCAATGTTTTATTCGCATTATTTTCGGCTGCTCACTCCAATCCTTCATATTAATGACAAAATGAAACATCGACATTATTGCTGTTTTCATTTATATGTGTTTTTACGTAAAAATAATTGTAAATACTAAGACACTCTCTGTGTCTTACATTCCCAATCTCTCCTTCGTACGGTCACAGTCTTAGCAATACCTCGATTCGAATGCCAACGTCATGCAATGACGATGCCGATGTTAGAATTGATGAAACTTTTAGCCACCAACGAGTTACCATCCCAGTATCTATCTGTGAATGATTTACAGATGAATGAATGAATTTTGATTTTAAAAATTTACAGATGTTTTACGGTATTTTCAATGCAACAAAACCAACAAGTACAGCGACGACTGGCTATCTAACAAAAGCCAGATCTGGTTAGGACCATCTAGACCAAGATCTGACCATTGTAAATCTTAACTAGCGATGACCAAAAGTTAAAATACGGCAATACGGCAAGGAACCACTGCTTGAGACCTTCGGAAAAAATTTAAATTCTTGAATGAGAAAAATCATTGAGAAGTAAAAGCAACAGAAACAGAAAAAGAACACAATCAGGAACAGAATCATAAACGAAATATCACGATCTTGTTTTTCGTAATAAATGTCATCTTCACACCGCCTGAAAGAGGGAAATACTCGCCCACGTAACATACCAAATACTTAAAATCAGCTGTATTAACTCACGTCAACATTACTTTCCAATACTACATTTAAAATTATAACCTCCGGCACTCGTCAATATTGACAAAATTATGGTACTGAAAATAATTCCACCATGTCAAACTCACTGTTTCATTTGATGTTTCAAGATGAAATACAAGAAAACTTTTTCTCTGCCGGGGAGCCGCAATTGTTGGTCTCGTTCACCGAGTTTGGGAAATCGGCTGGAGATTTTACTTTTGTTTTTATTTTCCTTCCTTACTCCAAATGGAAATTCTCCATAATTCTTAAAGCCGAAATGCATTTTAAATTTCATCACAAACACATTTTCCATTTATCATAACGTTAATTTCGCCGCCAAACAAACGATTTTCTCCGTAAATTCCTTTTTTATTAAGCAATATAAGGGGAGAAAAATATGTTTGCCTTCGCTTACTCTTGCATGTGAGGAAGGAAAACCTGTAAATAGATAAATTACAAGAGCATGTATCGTTTATGTCCGGTTTACGTGTGCAAAGAGGTGAAGTTTAAATCCAGCCGCTTACTTTCACGTCTCGCGACACGATCAACAGTATTTTATGAACAACAATATAGCGAAATTTCTGTTTAACATGAATTAAAATTCTCTCCCAAAACACTTTAACACCAAGTTCTCAGGTAAAAGTGCCTTTACCAGTAAGGGTCGACGCCTGTAAGCTAATTCGCAACAACACTGCAGTTACTTTGTTGTGTATTATGTAAGCATTATAGGTAATTCCTTTAATTATATAAAGACCAATCCGAATCTTTGAAGTTCTTAAATCACATCGTGATCCATGTTAGTATCCACCAATTGGCAATACGTCTGCAGCTGGATCAGCCATACAATGTTTCACAGACAATAACCCTGTGATACGTAATGATTTCATCATGTGTCGGATGTATTTTTAAGGTGAAAAATACATTCACATCTCGAAAAATTAAGTAAAAGCGATTTAATACGTAATATAAAGAAATGAGAATCTCTTTGCTAAAAAAAAAAAAAAAGGTGCATGAATTTACTGGTATTGAGACAGGAAAATTTTCCATATAATTTGCAATGAAAAAATCCTTTTTTTTTCACAAAAATAAGGATGAACTGCGTCTAAATGAATAATACAGTTAAATCTCTTTTGTGGTACACCTAATTATACGCAACAGCACACAGTTTGGGAACCACTAATGTCTTGAGCAAAAATTAAATTCTGCTCCCCCGAATATTTCAGTTGGGCAGAACAAAAAGCGCTTCTGACTAATTCCGAAAGATTTACAAAGAGATCGTGTCGCACCGTCTTTTATTAAGGAAGCACATTTTCCCTGTTGTAATATCAGTTTGATGACTGCGCAAAAAATATAATAATAATAATAATAATAATAATAATAATAATAATAATAATAATATAAGTAAATAAAAGAAACGTGGAATTATATTAAAAAAAGAAAAAAAAGGATTCCTGTTTTCAGTTAGAAATGAAACTAATTTGTTAAAAGCATCAGCTAACTACAGCAGTGAAATTAAAACATTTCCACAAACAAAGTCTTCGCTTCTGGGGATAGTTTTTCCTGGGCCAAAAAAAGTTATCTTCAACTGCAGCACGGGAAAGCAATACACATTCAGAACTGCACCAAATTCCCCCTTTTCCCTTCCGCAACGAGATTTTCAACCCGGGATCCATAATCGGCTTAACAAAAGAGAGAGGTATGTATAATTATTTTCCGTCGCTTTTCAGAACCGTAGCAAGGCATCGGCTTCCAGTGGGAATCCACCGCGAAAGAGGAATGAAGCTCTCGCCCATTTTTACAAATGGCCCGATGAATTATGGAAAGACTTAACGCGCGAACCCGATTAAAAATGAGAGCCGCGGCTCATGCTTTTGCTGTCAGAGGCGGAGGCATTTCTTGTGCAATCAAGAGAAAGGCTTTGCATATTTAAAATCGGAAGAAGAACCCGAGGAAAGTGATGAAAGTGACGGAAATCGGAAATTGGAAAAATGGAAAATTGAAACATTAATATGGAGACCGAAACAAAAATGGGAAAACGGTTTAGAAAATTCAGTAAGATAACCTCGAAGCGCGGGCGATCGAATAATCAAACAAAAGCGAGGATTTTTTTTTTTTTTTTTTTTTTTTTTAAATCTCGAGTGGATCAAGGAATTTTTCCATCCGCGACACCGACACGCAACTTGCTAAAGGGAAAGCATCGGGAAAAAGGTGGAAATGAAAAAGTGGAAGATCGCATCGCAGTGGAAGGAAAGAAATCAAACTGACGGAAAGAAAGAAAATGCTTCCCGCAGCAGAACCTTACGAACGCCGACAGTGGGAAAGAAACCGGAAGACGTAAGGTCGTTTGGCTATCGCCATACGCAAGATGAAACTGTCGGATAGCGTAAGGCACGGTTCGCGAAGTTCCGTTCTCACGCCGGCAAACCGAGCCGGTGCAGATAAGCAAAAGAGCAGCGATCACTTGGAAGGCACAAGGTTTATCTGATGAGAAAAAGTGGCGAGGTATCCCAAAAGGTACAGTCGCTCAATACTTTCGCACCATCTCGCCTGGAGGAGACGGAAAACTACTTGGGCGTCTTTCCCAGACCGAGGCTCTGCAGATGTCAGGAGATGGACAAAAACAATTAATAAATATTTATCGATATCTAACGCCTAACCGGAACCCGAATCTATCTCAATGCAACGCCAAATATATACATCAAGTCTGCACAATCCCAAACTCTTATTTTAAAAAGAAAACTCAAGGGTAAAAGTAAGAAATTAGATACTTTAATAACAATTGTCGCATACATGTGTTAGATATTGTTACGATATTTTTAAAACAAATTTAAAGTATTTAAACATTCGAAAATATTCATTTTAAACGTTTGATAAATAAATCTGACTGAATATAAATCCCGCAGCCTCCCGCATAAGCATGAACAGTTCCACTGACCCCAATTCGTTTTTCCCATCAAATTATCCAGAAGAGCCACGCTCCCAGACAATAACGACCTCTGATGCATCAAATCCTTTTTATTCAATTCTTTTATAAATTGTCCCTTTTTTCAAGGCATCTAATGAATAATTCATGGAGTTAAGTATATATACTAGAAAATAAGGCGTTGATACTATGAACAACTTGGGAGTCATACATCATTTCCCCGGGGTCGGCAAGGGAATTTTCCAAGAGTTGCAGACGGATCATCGGGAAAAAATTTTAGCCGGATACGACGGATAAGACTTTTCCGATAGGTTTCCGCACTCGCGTGACCGACGAACAAATTCCTTCCCCACTTTCGATATGCGATCCGAGGACTTCCTTCCACACCGTTTCCGCCAATCGCATTTCGAAAGCGTGCGGCGAAGCGAATCGCGGGGCCCGTTCTCCGCATTCAAAACTGGCGAACGGATCTCACCCGGATCGGTGCAGCGCTCCAGTTTGAATCGTCTGCCTGCGTTCGAGAATGATGGAAAGAAGGTATTGGGGGGGGACCACGAAAAATTGATCACGGGTGCCACGTTCGGATCGGAGCTCGGCATTTTCATATATCTTGTTATCCAGGAGGGGCGCGGCAGCCCGACAGACAAACGGAACGGTTTCTGCTCGAGGAAAAGCCATTTTCGGGCGAAGCATCCACCGTTTCCAAAGTTATTACCGAGATTGCTCCGAATCTCTGGGACCGAAGATATTGCACCGCAGAGAATACCACAATGTATGGTACTGGGTTACATTTCATTTCAACGTTGAATAATTGGCCCTCTTTCTTCATGGGTCAGTGGCTTTTTTTCTTTTACACGTTTAAAAAAAAAAAAAAATAAGTGGTATAAGTAGAATCCGAGCTCTAACTTCGGCATCGCCAGCGGTTCGCTGTATCCCGCGACTGCAGATATTTGGGTCCAGGTATCGAGCAGCAGCGGAGGCGACGGTTCCCGATCGTTTTACCCGCCTCGTTCGGATTCCATTTTTATTGTAAAAAAAATTCTCTGTTGGGTGATCTGAATTTTTTTTCCTTTGGCAGGGATTAAATAACTTTTTCTCGTCCTTTCGGTTACTCTAGCGAGTGGAAGAGGATTAAATAAATATCTCTGGAAGCGGAAAAGTTTCGGAGAATTTTCCATTAGATACTTTTATTTTTCAGATTTATCATTCCTTACCAAAGAAACCACCATCATATATAAGCATCCTTTTCAATACTTATCGCTTGTAAAACAGCCGTTATGTATAAAATATAAAGTAATATAATTACGTTCATGTGACTTGGCTTGCTTTACATGGGTTAAAGCGAAAACGCTTAGTACCTCCTCGCGTTTTCAGCGATCGTTAATAATAATGGAAGTCATTTGTTACATAATATACATCCGCAAACGAAACATACATAACCGTTTTAATATAACATTTATCTTATTATTTTAATCTAATGACTCAGAATTACGATTCGAAATATTTAGCTTTGCGTAACTTATTGTACATTCGTGAACTTTAAATAAATTTCTTAATTATTAGTTTAACGGGGTTTTAATTTGGCACGAGGCAACACAGACTGATTCCAACATAGGGCAAGGGGATCCGGAACATAAACCTCGAAAAATATGTTTTGGCCGACTTACCGAGGTACTGAACCATACAAGCAGATAACGGGAGACGGCGTAGTACTTGCCAATTATTATCGCGGAAGGCAAAATACATAAAGGCGGAGAGATCCCGGCGAATGCAAAACCGCGATTGCTGTCGGAGAAAAAAATTAGTCGTCCCGCAGCTGGCATTAAAAAGATGCTGCCGAAGATTTTAATTTAGCTGGCACCTTCGCGGATTGGCTTATATCCAAATCGCCTTAAGCCGAAACGCGATTAGCAATCGCTTAATGGCACCGGAAAGGAATGGGAGAGCAACCTCCCGAATCGGGGCTTACCAGGCCGCCTTTCGTCTGGTGCAGGACCGCTGACGGACAAACCGGGGATAAAAATCACGCAGGACTCGGAAAAGTTTCCTTTTCGCGTGGATTGGTCGGGGGTAAGGGAAAATGTTTAGAATGGGAAAATTGGCAAAACGGAAGCTGATTTTTAGCATTTCGGAAATGTATTTATCCCCCGCCGCTAATTAGATACCTCTTTTCATCCGAGAAAAGCACATTACCAAGTTATTGCAAAAGATAACTCGTGATTAATGGCAGAGTCAAGTTTAATTATTCAACTTCAAGGCTTATTTCCTTCCGTTCGAGAAAACTCGGAATAACGCACGGATCCGCAACATGAAGTTTCCTTCGCGGGAAGAAATTATTCTGTCGAAAATTAAAAAGAAGCAAGCGCCGGGGCATCATCCAAGATCGGCTTTCGGTGCGCGCCCAACCGGTGACCGGCATCGGTCGCGATCAAAGTTCCTTTCTTCGCCAATAACGCTCCGCCGTGTTAACCGAGGGCAAATCAAATCTTTCGAGTGGGAGCCTTTCGAAGGTCCTTTTCCCGTCGAAAGGCTCGCGCACGTTTCGGAGAGCCTTTAAGACATAAAGAAAAACGTCAAATTTCAAGCGACATAAATTATAACAATATTAACACCCAGTGCGAGGGACAATTTGGAAACTCGTGCGCGACGCACACACAAAAGGGAGATTTACGTCCAAATGACGGGTGACGGTGAATTTCTCGCGGAATCCCCGGCGATGTCCGTCATTCGGCTTTAGGAGTCATTAATACCAAACGCCGTCACGGAAGCTCATTCATTTCCAGCGAAAGGTTTACGCGGCTCGATCTGCGAGGCAAAGCGCTTTTCCGGAAACAAAAAAGGAAAAAGAAAAAAAAAAAACAAAGCGTACCGCAGTGACGAATGATAAATATTCAGGTATAATTCATTCGCTAAAAAAGGGGCTCTAATTTCACTCTGATAAATCTCACTAAGCCCTCGGTTTGGACCAATTTAGATTAATCAGGGTCGGTTTGGATTAAATGGGGAAAGCGGCAGCGGATATTGAGCCTCGGATTCGCTTGCGAAACTGGAGATGAATGCACTGCAGGAAACCGTTTATTTGACATTAATTGCTCAGTTTTTCCGATTTTACCGCGACGAGAATCTGACACAGCTGAAAAAAGCGTCGGCGGAAACAGGTATTCAAGCGCCGCGCTTGAATACCTGGCAATTTCCCGTTCCAAACGCTCTGAACACGAAGGCGCCACGATTAAATCTCCCTACTCTCGTATCGAAAAATAACACCAATAAAACCTTCCCTTACTGTCGAGTTACTTCGTCGCAAGGTCCGAACCTTTAACCACCAATCACTTGTTCTCTGCTGCGTACGGAGGACCGACGAGTACCTCGATAAAAAAAAAAAAAAAAAAAAAAAAAAAAAAACTCAATGATCTACCCTTCCTACCTGGCTCATTATCTGGTACTCACCTGAAACGAAAGAGAAAAGATTTACATGTATAGGGAAAAAGAAAGAGAAAAAAAAATCCACTGGAATCTGGCGCCCTGAGAATATGAACTGCTGGAAGCATTATTAGAAATGACATTTCCCTCCCCCCCCTGCGAAGGGGATTACCAACTTCCGGCGGGGATCGCGCCACCGCGCACAATTATAAATTAATTATAACAAATGAAGTCGCTACTTCCGATGTTGCAGGGAGCACCCCCGGGACCTGAGAGTGCGCCGGAGCAAATGTTATCCAGAGTCATCCCGAGGAATATTTCGTAATTACGCAAAATATTCCTCGGTCTCCCGGCCTTTGGGACACTTAACGTACTAACCACGGAGAAAACGCCGGCAAATTAAAAGGGCAGGCAGTCGTCCGAAAAGTCCGATTTTCGAACTGCGACAGCGGGGAGGGAAATTCCCCGACGATGCTCCGAATGTTCTCACGGCGATGGAAACGATCCTCGTCCTCCGCACGGCAGATTTCGAGACAAATTCCTCAATCTGCACGAATGTTGTTAACTTCCCTCGTTTTTCGTGCCCCCGACTAATGTTCAAAGCGGTACTGTTATTAAATTTACAACGTAAGCTGTTTTATGAACAATGTGATATCGTAATTGGACAAATTCATGTTATTGCAGAAAAAATCCTGCATGGAAACGAACATTTATTTTGACATTTTTATAAAAAAATTTTGCCCAAAATGTGCCACAAAATGTGATTAATAAATATATTAAAACATATATTCATCTTGTGTGGAAAACATTTCAGTGCCTTGAATGATTAGGCATTTATCACAAGTAAAATATATGATTATTTATGCAAAACATCGTGAGCTTCAATATGAATTTAATTATACACCGATGAATTAAAAACCTTTAGTATTTTGAAAAGAAAATCTTTGCTTGGACAACTTTACAACAACCGAGACGTACTCTTTTTCGGTTAAGGCGTGTAATATGTGATAGCAAGTCAGTTTTGAATCTAAGTATGCAAAAGGTGGCAATGAATATTTTCAAACTACATCTTTTTTTACAATATTAAGATAGGTATGACTCTACACTATACTGCTTAGAATAACTATTCCACATTACTTATTAAATCGGATGTCATATCAGAAGGCAAAACTGACATCTTGCTTCCGAAAATCCTGGACTTTATCTTTTACCGTCCGTCAGAATTTGATGATATTTACCTTCTTTCGGTGGTATGTAGCCGTGGATCTCGCAATAGGTTCCACCGGGACCGGGTGAATCCAAGTTGTAAAATGTAGTGTTCGTCGTTGAGGGAGAAGCACAATCCAAAGAATTTGGCGTCTGAAGATCTGAGATTATTCCATCGGTCTGCTGCTCGACGCTACGTTGCTGCTGCTGCTGCGGCGGCTCCTGCTGCTCCTGCTGCTTCTGCTGCTGTTGTTGCAGCTTCTCATGCTCCTTCTTGAGCCGCAAAAGCTCTTCATTCCTGCATTTGGCACATCGGCGCATCTCAGCCCTCACTCGAAGCAACCAAACCATACCAAAGAGCGCCATTTCAGCTTTGGCAAAGAATCCGTAACGTATGGAAAGCGACATCATGACGCGGTCGTCAAAATGAATTTTAGTGCCTTTAACTTTCTCAAAACCATTGTACACTATTGTGGCAGTTGTACTCATTCCTTCTCCAGTTCTTCTTAAGGGGAATAAAAGTGAACTTTATCCGTACTCCCTTGAAGTATCTGTGGAAAATAGTGTCAATCTCGCGGCAATGTCATCAGCGTTTCCCTTTTAAACATCATTATAATATTTCTGATTGTATTTTTCAATTAATTACACTTCGCGTAAAATATTTTATTTGTACCAACAATAATTTATCATATTTTTTCTTTCTTTCCGTTACAACCTAATCTAAAAGAATTCTTTACACATTCAAAAAATTTCAATTAAATCAAAAATTACTACAACAAAGTAATGCAAGTGTAAGTAACTATTAACAATGGCTTTTTAACATTATCAAGATCTCGATACCATACAGCGTTAAATAAACATGAATTATATCAAATGTATGCATTCTGATTTAAATTAGTGTGATGAAACAGGTATTGCGAGGAATTGCTTTGCAATTTTTTTCGGTACCTTCTCTTGATAATTATTGAAAAGTAAGCCATAATCATTTTAAAAAACATTCAGCAAATTTATTTTTCTAGCAATCTCAGATGCTTTTCCTCTAATATGAATTGTTCGATTTGTATATATATATATAAGTTGCTTAAATATTATAATCACAAATAGATTGAATTTTTTAAAATAATCTAACCAAGTAATAAGTAGTTTCTGTTATAATATCGCAACTTCTTGCCTTTTTGAAAAAAATATGAAGGAGTCTTCTTGGAGCAAAAGATGACAATGAAATCTCACAGAAAGTTGGTGTCAAGCAATAAAAGATGACGTTACTCTGAGATAATGTACATATATATATGTCTATGTATTAAACAGTTAAGACGAAAGCAAAAGCGAAAGTTTTGCCTTTGCTAACATAAAAGTAAAATAAACCGGATAAAAAACCATGAATCATGAAATAGTCTTAGGGTTTTCGTGATTTAACTGATCTTACGATATGCCTTCCCCGCGGAAATGAATCCTTTACTACTAATTTAGTAAAATTATATATTTTAAGAAAAGAAAAAAGAACAAAACGGAAAAAAGAAATGTCTGTTTACACTGAGGTTAAAGCATTCGATTTGCGTTCCACGACATATGTATAAATAAAAAAAACTTTGCTGAGTCCGGGCATTTGGTGTTTTCTTCACAAAAGATGCCGTGTCGAAGATGTGCCTCGTGTTTATATAACTAATAAAACAGAGAAGCACAGTCGGCTAAAACAAGTTTACCATTTATTCAAAGATGAAATTGAAAGAAAACGCAAAAGATGTGAGAAAGAATGGATTTTTAACTGACCTTTACAGATTTATACTGCAAATTGAAAATCCCTTAGTTATTTGAAATTCCGATCAAGTAAAAAAATTTGTTTTGTAAAAATATCGAAAAACTGCATTTATCATTAATTAATCCAAAGTGGGTGAGAAGAGCTTTGTGTTGCTCAAACCCCGTGTTTCAAGTCAAGGAACCGACCATTATTCAGATTGTTTAGATTGCAATTCGCGGATGATCATCGAGTCTTCGACGGCACCATCGACACTTAAGCAAAATTGGAAGCGAAAAGCAAGCGTTAAGCAACGATTCAGCAAGGAGTCCACCCAGCTGGGAATTGGTTAAGAGCAAGCACAACTCCTGCTTCACATTTTCATCATTTTCCCTCATTAACATCCGCCCTTTTTACACTGTCGAATAAAGTCCATGAATAAATCTGGCTGCAACCCAAATCGTCTTATTTAAGATGAATTTTGCTTCGAACAAACTGAAACTCTTCCCTAGGGATGATCATTAGCGGAGAAAATCTGTAAAATTTTCAAAATTTCAACTCATAAAATTTTGAATCTTTTCCTCAACTTTAAACCTTCCTCTTGAAAATGTATATTTCCTCTTAGGAAAAAAAAAAAAATACTTTCATATTATGTACACGAGAATACAATGTGTTGCGATGTAATTCATCAGTTTAACAACCGTAAATAATATTTGGTTTTCGTTAATCTAATTGGGCTTAAACCAAAGAGGCGGGATATAAAAGAAAAATCCTGCAAGATACTAATTAATTTTTTGCGTGAAGTTTTCACTTTACGCATAAAATGGAAATAATTTCTTACGTCATAAAAACTAATTGAAAATTGTATGAATCGTCCAATAAAACTTCCTTGTGATTGAATAAACAGAATATTCATATGCCAGGGAAATAAAAATGAATTTAAAACTTTTTTCAAATACATCAGACAAAGCACGAAGTCGATAAATCAATGTTACTTCATATGCAATGCATTTTGGTGCTTAAAAAAAAAAAAAAGCTTTCCGGACATAAAAAGTATCAGAGAATTCATATAAATTACTCATTCTTGCCTTTAAAAAGCATTATATTTGTTTTTCAAACGAGCAATTATTCGGATATATATACTAAAAAAAAAAGTTTCATTTATTGTGCAGAAAATTAACAATTTATAAAAGTATCCATGTGATAAAAAAAACGGATTTACATTTGAGGGCTCAACTTCGCTGAGTTTGCTGTTTGCCAAACCCCAAAAACGGAGCATATTAGAAAATTCCCAACAATCTGCCTTCACAAAAAATTAATCTGAATTCAACGTTTCTTTCCCGGTCCCACAAATGGAGATTTTCCGGATAATGTGCATCAATAGATGGAAAACTCCATTCGACTCTCGGAAAACCCGCAGAAGTAAAAAATCGTGGCAGTTAAATGGGATGAGGAAAAAGAACGATAACGGAAAACATGCATAGAACAGAGACTGGTTAAATTACTTCAGAGATTGCAACCACCTCTTGAGATTACATTTCAAATCTCGCTCCGATGATAGACATTCCAGTAAATATCCTACTCAATGATACAAAATAAACTTTTATTATTTTCCTATTGCGGGACATTAATTTCCTGAGTGCACGGTAAAATTCGCACGATGTACAGCAGTAGTTTACGTCCAGAATCCCGGGAGGAGCAAGTTTTCATAAAGTCGCTGCGGGGGGAGGAAAAAAAAAAAAAACCGCGACCGCGTTGTTCGAATCGAACCTATCATCGACGAATTTTGCGTAAGATGTGAGAAAATAACGTAACCGAATCCTTTTTGAGACCCCGGAAAAATTTTGCAGAAGTTTCGCGAGTCTTACAATAAAATGAAAATCGTGATCGCCTCTTTTAGAAAAACCGGCTGAAGGGAGGAAAAAGCAGGGAAAAGGACATTAATCTTGATTCCGCTAATCCCGAAATAGAATAATATGAACTTTCGACTTTTCCACGCTGGGGATTGACTGCTAAAGACAATAATTGCCCCCGTGTTCAACCGGTTTCAAAGCTTCTTTAATGGAATAATTCCTCAGACAATATTTTATGTAAACTAATATTTTATCTTCTGCTAGTTCGTACTTAAAGAAGCAGGCGAAGTTGAGGCGCCTGCTGGGGCTTTTTTGAACCTTCTCCAGGCCCCCGATCCAAGTGTTTCAATGATTTATTATTCACACAGACGAGGAGAACAAAGAGCTTCTTCCGACTAAACCTCGAAAAGCATGAGGGAAGAATACGGTATTTAATGGACATGAAAAGCAATTTTAATACGACTTTATTTCAGACTTATTTCCGATTAAGCTTGGAAAGGGTTGAAAATGGAAACAAACGGAACAGTGAAGGGGAAGTCACCGTTATATGAACAGGATAAGGGCAAAACTGTTGAAAAGCTAACAGATAACGTGAGGGATATGCGAAACGATAATTATTCAAAAGAGCGGAAACCTGGCTTTCTAAGAGCTCGCAAAACGATTTACCGTATTTCTCTTTCAGTCAAAGTCATCGGAAGACAGAGAATTGTCCGAACGACTAAAAATTTTCGTTATGACAGAATAATCCATGAGAATGGAGAAAACAAACATGGCGGGATTACAAAGCCGTCAATTTCGGTTTCGGTCGCTTCGATGAAAGGAAAGCACCGGAAAAGGATTAGTTAAGAGGGCTGAGGAATAATTTAAGATCGGATAAAAGCTCCAGAAATGGAATCTTCTGATTTGACAAAGGGAGAAACGCTACAGGCTAAAGCAACTTATTGAATCTGAATTATTTCCGTGGAAGTCAAAAGCCTTTGTCCTGCTCTACTCGAACGAGATTGAATTTACAATGCTCCCCATTCAGTTCGCTGCCCCGGCAAAAACAGAAATGACTCGGGAAGCGAACCAATATGAAAAATGCATTTTATGAATAATGCATTAAAAAAAAAAAAAAAACGAGAGAAATGAGGCAAATTTTCAGCGAAAAAAGTCCGTGAAATAAAGAACAAAGAATTTTGAAAGGTTTTCCCTGCTGAAGAAAGACTCCGACTGACAAATTGCTGTTGGCTCCTTCGCGAGAAGCTGAAAAAAATAAAAAATAAAAGGGAAAAAAATTGTGAAAAATAGAGTGATTCCAAAGCGGGATTGGTGCGGGGATCATCCGTTGCCATAATTTCATATTACTGCTCTAAATAATAAATAAAAAGCTTCCGGGTTTTTTTATTTTGTGAACGAAGACGAATGGAATACCGGATGACCAGCATGGAGTTTTCAGCAATAACGTGAGTGGCAGGTCCCGATGTGGATGCACGGGGGGTAGAGTCAAAAAGCCGAAAGCTAACTTAGGAAAGCAGACAAATGCAGCAAACACCACCGGTCGAGCTTCCACCGGAAAAGCTTCATTTTATTCTTTTCCTCTCTTAAGCTCAATCTCCGACGTCTTTTATTTCGTGTCATAATCAACGTTTTAAAAGGCGAACACTCGCTCTGTAACAATCCTAATTTTCACTGTCCCAAATTAAAATGGAAAACAAACTTTTCTCGTTAAAGAATTTTATGCCTGTAAATGTAATAATGCGCTAAATTGAGATCCTTCAACTCCCATCCGATTCCTTCCAATTTCGGACTGCGATCTATATAATTCTTCCCTTTATTAAACCTTTTCCCTTTTTTTTTTTTTTTTTTTTTTTTTGCGTCCAGCAACAGTCTCTCCTTTTTCGAGCCCCAAAACGATGGCCAATGAACCAAACGCGAACTTTAAGTTTCTGGCTTCGTTACACGTGAAATTTTTCACTTAAAATCCAAGCGTGATCGGGCTCGATTTACAGTAAATAAAATAAACTTCGTTTCAAGTAACGAAGGAAGAAAAATGACAAAACGTAACTGTTTCAAAGGTAAATTACGAAACGTACCTTTCGTGACCCAAAACAAACGTTGTCATCGCGCCATTAAAAAAAAAAACCCAAAAAAAGAACCTGTTCCTGCCCCTGATTCCCTGGCAAACCCTGTAATTTTCTTGGCACCGTCCGAAACTCCACCAACAGACATTAAATTATGAAATCCACCAATCCTCCGGATGGAAACCTCGCCAAAAATCTGAATTTTATGCAAATCCGATCCGTTCCTTCCGTTATGTACTATTTATTCTGAAACCTAGCACCGTTGTATGGAAAGCTTCCATTCGAATTTTCCGGTCACCTGAGGGCTGCAGAAAACTACTTTCCACCGATCTCCGGTACCATTTATTTCTGCGTCATTCAACCATAAATTTCGAGAATTAAAATTGCTATCCATTTTTAATAACTATTTTATTTATTTGCGGGGGGAGGAATCTAAAACTGGCATATAAACTAAAACAACATCAAATCCTTCGCTGACGATCTCGAATTCGAAATTTCGATTTACAAAAGAAAAAGAAAAAAAAAATATCGGTAATTTTAAAAGTTGGACAAACGAAACTGGTTTCAGAACTGAAATTGGCTTGTTCTGGCAATGCGGAAAATCCAATCTTAATTTTAGCAACGTCGATTAATAACCGTATTAGTGATTGATACACCTTATTTTATATTCTCATTGCGATTACGCATGTTGATTCAAAGTATTACATTAACGCTATGAGAATACCTTTACATTTTTAACCAATTTGTAACAATATGCACTCAAGAAAAATTTAAATTTCGCAATATATGATGGCAAAGTTATGGACACTTTAAAGGGATAAAAATAAAAGGCGAGCTAAATGGGAGAAAAACGGTCGTCCAGCGGCTTTCAGCACAACGTAGTGAATCATATCCGTCGTTTAAACGCCAAGACTGTCTGGAAACGAAGGTTGTCAATGAGCAGATATAATTTAAAGGAACCTAAAGGCAAACATTTTACTCTGCTAATGCTGACAGCAAGGCAAATGGATAATTCACAGGTTTTTCATTATTGTCGAGTGTCAAGATCAATTATGTTGTGTCAGAATTCCGTCTCCATTATTCCGTTTAAAAAAAAAAAACCACAAACTTTAAAACTTATAATTTCAAAATGTCTCACGTAAATAACAAAATTATAATTGCTTACAAATTCGCTGATTGTTACTGCAGGGTGCGTAAAAAAAATTTTTTTCAATTGACGGGGATTTTTTTTTTAAATTTTCCCTTTTTTTTTTCAAAATCGTCCATTTCGAACTCGTCAGCTTTTGGGGGAAAAAAACTCCGTAAATAATCCAGTTCAGTTAATATGAAAAAAAAAAAATCGAGAAATTTCGGATTTAAACAAAAAGATTGGAAAAAAAAAATTGCTGACATGATTAAAAATTCAGATTCTGTTTATGATGAAAGACTCTATTTATTAGCTTACAACTGAAAATCACGCGATCTTGTCTTCTGCTTTATTCTTTCGGAAACTTTTTAATTTTCCACTCGATTCAACTACTTCGCTTAAGAGCTATGCCTGAATTATTAACAAACTCTTCCAATATTCCAGTCTTCTCAATCATATGTTACTGTTTTTCTCCGTGTATAACTCACGACTTTTCCCGAGTGGCTTCCTAAAATCCACTATGTTAATGACTAGGTTAAAAATAGGAGGACCAACCATTCTCCGCAAAGTTTTTGCTTTTTCCCAATGCAAAGCCCTGCAATGTGGCGTGATTCAAAAGCCATCCAAAGTTCCTCTGACTTCGTACCAGATTATACCGGAAGATGTTGCGACGAGAAAAAAAATTAAATTTAATTGAAGTTAAAATTATACCTAAAGAGAACCATACATTTTCAAACAAAAAAAAAACAGCAACACACCATTTGCACACTGAAATTAAGATTGCTCCGACCAAATGTAAATCCCATTTTTCTAGAACCTCTTAGAAGCCGCATGGATTTTAATTTCTCATTATTAAGGTAAATTTAAAAAAATAAACAAATAAACAAAAAAACCCATTACGATGCATATCAAGAATTTCAATTCACAATTAAGCGGAATAACAAAAAAATTAAAGGACAAAGCACCGAGCCAGAAAATGTTAATCAATTTTGGAAATATCAAAGTTCGCCATGAGAAAGCTCGGAGATAACGCTGGAAAATAACCTAATATACATTCACAGCCAGCACCGCCCTGGAGAGCACTTAGATTACTTCCGAACTGCTCTTTACACAAAAAACTCAAAACATACTTACAATTGGTCTTTTGTTTTAATTAATGCCACGAACAGTGAATTTTTTTGAATAAGAACTTCTCTTAAACCAAAATTTGTCGCAGAATCCGCATTTAATGCGGATTGATTTATTACAATTTGCCTCGCCTCTGCTGGTATATTCTGGCCAAAATCAGATTAGTATCCCTTAACTTTTAGCTCTAACAAACCTTTGCATTAAATAAGTCTTTTGCTAAAAGAAAGATTTTTATTTTCGAATATGAAAACATTCATATCAAAACGATTATTTTCAATGGTTTGATTACTTGTCCTGAAAAATTTTTTTATCAGTCAAAGGCCTGTTTAAGGCTTACAACATAATAAATAAACTTTTATTTTTACGGTGAATTGAACTTTTCGATGAGGACCAAGGAGAAAAAAAAATAAAGGGTGATTTTTATAATAAAAATCAAATTTATTTCAAATATTCCACATCAAAGAACATTATAATTTCCCCTATGTATATATTACATGTATGCATACATACATGGAAAAAAAACAGTGGAAAAATACTAAATGAGAGCAGAGAGCTGCGAAGAAAAGTCGAAAGACTTTCGACGATCTTTTTAATCAACTTAAATGTAAGAAAACAAGACGAAAAAGGAAAAAATAAAAGCTTCCTTTAAGATTTTCCTGGGGATGAAAAAACGTTTTTTCTCATTTACTGTATTTCTTTAAAATGCCGGGGACCATATTTTTTCATTTATTCCCGTGGAATGGCGATTCTCAAATTTGATTTCACTTTCTTCGTCGAATTGATATAAATGCGCAAAAGGCTAAAACGAAAATTAATCGCCGAGAAATTAATTTAGGTGTGTGGAGTTGATACGCAAAGAAGGATATGAAAATCGCTGAAACTTTAGCCTTATGTGAAAATCACATAAATTCACATTTTACACCAGTCATGATGGCAGGCTCCAAAACTCTATGTAAAGAACAAGTTCAAATATCAATAACGACTGCGAGGTTTTATGTGCGTATACATATATATTATATAGTTAATCAACATGATATAAACTCATATCCGCTCGGATGATTTCAAATTTTAGAGACTTTACCTAGAAGGAAAATAATATAAAATGCGAACAGTTTGAACAAAATTATCATCGACTTACATCGTAAGTTATGAAAAATAAGACAAAGAGGAAACAGTTCTTAGCCGGAGATGTTCAAGAGATTCAACCTAAACCATGAAAACATCCTTTCAGTATTTGAGACCTAAAAACAACATCCACACACAAAAACTCATGTTCTTTAGTAACCGACTTAAATCTCCTAATTATGCAAGCATTTTACATCAAACGAAATGAAAACCGCGAAGATTTAAAAGGATGAAGAAGGAACAGATTTTAATTCAGACTAATGAAAAGAATGATGGTTTATTTATTGTCAAAGCTTAATAAAAATAGATAGACAGTAAAGGATTTCCAACATCTCTGAATCTTTCGAATCCCGAGTTTCCCGAGACAATTTAAATATATTTCAACGAAAAAGCGACTTTCTTCGCCATAGCAGGGTTACCGAACGGCTTTAATTCAATAGATAATTCCCTATTCGGACAAAATTCACAACGGAGTCTCGAAATATTTAGAATTTCCAGTTCGAAGGTAAAATCGAAAATTTCCAAACCGTTTAACGCAAATGTCAGGCGGCAAATTGATGCCCGATGCAGCGCATAAATAACAATAATTCAATCTAAGTTCGACGAATCGTACGGAGGCAAATAAGATTCATATCATTCGCTTTTTCTTCAGGCGCATTTTTAATAAGTGTCAAAAGCAAATGCCTTATCGTTGGCGAAACGGCATTTGGGTGTCCTCCTTTAGAACACTTCAACTTTGCCTCGGAAAATTACTCGAGGAAAAATTCTGAAAGAAAAAGATGAAGGCGCAAGGAAAGTGAGAAAGTATGACATGGGGCAAATTGTTCTCCCGGATAATAATAAAACTTTTCCCTCAGAAAAATTTTATTCGCTTTAGCTTGTTTGAGGGAAAACTGAATGATTCTCGACGACTGGAAATCTGACGGAGCCTTAATTGTTCCGGAAAATTTTAATCGCGCCTGTTGAATCTGCTCCTTTAAATTTTGAAAACACGTCTTTTTCCTAGGCAAAAACCTTATTCAATTGTGATTCGCGAACGATGACAAAAATAAAACCCATTATTTCAGAAAGACTTAAAAATTTCGAAAACCGAGGGTAAAATACCGGAAATAGTGAGAAATTTTATGAAACGAGCCAAATATAAATAATGTTGCATAATTTTTCATAATCGTAGACAGAAAATGGCAGTAAGGGTTAAAACTGAGAAATGGTTTATGACTTGAAAAAAAAAAATGGAATATTATTTTATGTTAAAATTTGAAACTGAGAAATACTTAGACATTCTATTATATATATAATCTTAATAAGTAAATAACTTTAGAAAACATTTGTTTCACATAATAAGGATGATTCTGTACGGAAAATTTTAAACATAAATATGCAACCCAATATATAAAGTAAAAATGGGTTACGCTCCTAACATCAAGATATTGAAATCGGTCGAACTACAGAAAATCAAAGTTATTCCATAAATCACACATAAAAAAATCTTTTTCAAGCACCTTATCAGCAAAGGAAAAATAAAAATAGGGCACGCTACTTCTTATTATTTACCATACTACATCGAAAATAAATAAGATCAGGTAGACAAATTTATATGATATATAAATAAATTAAATGTATATTATTCAAGTAAAGGCTTTTTTTTATCTTCAAACAATTTTCACCTTTTGGTAAACTTTATTAAATACCACTTTAATAACATCGACAATGTCCATATTTTTCTTATTTAGCGTAATTATCTTGCAAGTCACTCACGCATTGAGGATTTTCTCTAATGCAGTAAGGAGAAAGGGCATCTTCTATAAGAAGCGTAGAATTTTGTCTTCTATCAAATATGTAAATTGTTCGACAAAAGCGAAAAAAAAAAATAAAAACAATACTTTTTTTCCAATAAAATTCATTTTACATTCATAACTTTATTTTGATGAATAAAATATGCCAAAAGAAACGTAAAAAATTAAATGAAGGGTGACTAAATGAAATTCGACTTTGCTTTGTAATAAAATTAAATTTTATTTAAAACCTGAGAGGAAAAATATAAGACAAAAATTGTGAAAATCGACAAAGACAAGAAGGTACAAAGAAAATGAGGTAAGATGGTTCAGTAATAAGAGAAAAGACTTGGAAGAGGATAAAGAATAAAGAAAAGCGTTAAAAGTTTTGTTTCTCTCCATTATAAATAACCGGGCAATGGGAAAATACCAAATATCTTTTTAAGTTTCGTCTTTGCATATAATTTTAGACAGGAACTCCATAATTGACTTGCGAATCGATTTACTTGAATTAAGCATAAGCTCACTCGGTCTTAAAGTAAGGCGATAAGGGAATAAAACATAATAAAGTAATAATGATACTCTCCAGATTTGAAAGAGCATAAAGGATAAATTATTCAACTCTCGAATAACAGTTGCAAATTAGAATGACGACCAATTTGAAAGACCTTAAGATAATTCATTTAAATTTTGGATTCAAACGGTGATGTGATAATAAATCAACAGTTAAGCTTTATGCTATGGCACCCGCCGATAGCGCGGAAAAATAATTTTTCGTATTTTCAGAAGTTTCATTTCGTACTAATAACAAAGCAGCATGAGTTTAGATCATATGCAGTCGTATAATTATGAAAATATCTAACGATCTAAATGGAAATTCACAGAGAATATTAATTTTTCCAGAAGTGAGAAATCGCAGATGTGGATATTAACACTGTCACAAACCATAAAATTTATGAATCCCGATAACTCAAATTTTTGGGCATACAGTGACCAAATTGAATAATATCACAAGACTGAAGTAATAAGAATCGAATTTTTTGCGTGTTATGTAAAGCAAAACATGGATGACAAATTAAAAGCAAACAATCCAGGGAAAAGATTAATCAATGGAAAAGTGGAAAATTCAAGGTGGTCACTAAAAAAAAATAAAAAAAAAGGATAGTGTGGGAGATTGAAACTAAGATGCGTAAAAGAGGAAAAAACCAACTTAAAATTGTCAGCAAAACGTGTCTCTTACATAATTATGCGACACATTCAAGTTCAGACTAATGAAGCTTATTCTTTGCATAAAGCTGCAATCAGCAGAATGCCTATTTCGCAATATTTCTCAACTCATCCGTTTCAAAGGTAAAAAAAAAAATCGGATATGATGATTTACTGATTTTTCAATAATCAGAAGTCCAAAAATTCAACCTCCCATCCGAAAAAAACCAAATTTGCTTTATTGTAAAAACCGAAAAAAAGTGGTCACCTCAAAAATTATTCAAATTTTTAAAATTAAATTCATTATTCTCCATTTGCCTGGAATTTTCGATCAAGCTTCAAGTAAAATATATAACTTTCGTTCATCGAGCGGAATTTGAAAATGTTGCAGGAAATAAAATTTAGAAAAATCTTTCAAATTTTTTTCAAAAAAAAAAAAAAAACTTTGTCAACCTTTCTTGCTGTTGTGCAAGCGGAAGAAAGCCCACTCGTAGGAGAATGATGCCCTTCCAAGGCACATGGATCATCACATAGATATCAGAAAACAATAATAGCAAGGATATCGATTGCCCTTTCTCCTTCTGATATTAGCTGAACTTACATCTCCTACACCTATATCGATAAATATTAATCAAAATGTAAGGTAAACGCGGAGAAAATGAAGAGTTAATAAAGGAGAGTCCTGGAAAAAATGCTAAGAATATTTTTTTAACCTCTGTATAAAAAGCAGTGGCTGCAGTTTAAAACAAAAGAGCCATTAAAAACAATAAAAAGAAAAAGAATGGTTAAAAACGAGAAAACTCCTCGGGGGAGAAAAAGTAGGAAGCTTTGAAAAACCAAAAAGATCTTCTTTTGAGATTATCTAAATTTCAATGTAAAAAACTAAAAATAATATAAACTGCGATTCGATTTTACTCTCTGGCGCTGCAAGAAGGATATGAATATGAAAACAGAAATTAAGAAAGGAAAAAATCCGTATGAAGACACATGTCGCAGATGAATCGAATGCGAAACCAACAACTTAATTCAGGTTCATAAAAGGGTTGTCAACCCTTAATTGGTTTTTTGCGAGGGAAAACCAGTCAAGGGAAATTGCGCAGATTTTGATAATGCTTCGCTGACAAATGAAACACGTTAATCAGTTGTTTAATTAAATCGTTAAATGGGCCGAAGAATGGGCGTGAAACGTGCTGACAAAGGTAGTGAAGTAATAATGGAAAGGAAATATTGACGATCTTCGAGATAAAACAGCGCTTCGTGAGCTTTTTGCCGGGGAACCTATGCAAAGGAAGTGAAGATCGTCGCGCAAATCATCATATGCAAGAAGTTGGATTGAGTTACAATGCTCATGAAACTAAAACTGTTTATCACATACATGAAAATCATTAATAAGAACAGGTTTAGGATTGTGACATTTGTTAGCTTTTCGTATGTAGGGTGAATACATTAAAATAATAAAAAAAAAAAAATCAAGACAGCCCCGACAGACGCCGACAGAAAATTCAAAATCTACGTTTCTTCCCGCGTGTATTAATCTAACAAGACACTGTCCATAAGCTGTGACAATGCCATTATTCGGAAGTAATCAAAAATATCATTTCACTTCTCATGCTGAAAACTCAACTTCGTCCCAGAAATGTGAACAGGTATTGCCGCGCCCACAGCTGTAACTAAACAGAGTACTTTTAAACTTGCCTCAATTTCAAATACACTCGCGGTCCTTTTTCTTTCCTTTGGAATTCATTTCCGTCAGAATTATTTCACATTTCCAACGATAACCTAACCAAATTTTTCATCAAACTGCATAAACTGTATTTCTTCCTCTTAATAATATAACGGCACGCATCAGTGCCACGGCAAAAAAATCGTTAAAAACATTTGTAAAAGTTCGATATCAATATATAAATATCAACATAATGAAAAATTTGTGATTCTTCAGATTGTGATACACTCAGAGTGGATGCGCCTTTAAATCGGTTCTCCCTGAGCCTGACGTAAAACTACAGAGGTTTTATATGTACAGAGACGGATTTTTGTTCTCCTGTTGCTGTAGCATCACGGATTCGAACTTTCTCCGACTACATTCTCTCTCGTAAGTTTCCTATTTTCAAAATTTATCAGTCACGCTTTGTTAAAGACCGAGAGCTTAGTTTTACATATTTTACGAAATAAAATTTTCCTCGCCTTATGAATTTTAATGGAGGATGACTCTTTCGACTCAAGAAAAGAACCCCAAAGGAAACGGGGAAACTTATTTTGAATGCCCAAACGTGCGATGCACTGGGACTTTCCCGACAGAAAACGCCCTGAAAAAAAAAATGAGAATTAAATCCTTTTCTTTCTCACCCGTGTCTTATTCTCTTTCGGTCAAACCCAATCATCCCATGTTTTTACAATACCATCGTTTAAATTCAGAAGAAAATCATGGCGCAGTACAAAATTCAACCAGTTAAAAAATTTCAATTCAAAAGCAGATAATTTCGTGTACGTACGAAGCTTAAAAAAATTACAACGCAACAAAAAAGATTTTTCGTATTAAGCGCAAATTTATATGAATACCCCATATGCACACAGAACTTGATACTCTTATGATTTCTTCAGCAGCCAATATGATGCGTAAAAAGTAATTCAAAATTTCGAAAAAGAAATATATTAATTTAAATTAGGTAGAAAAAATGAATAGAAAACTCAAAGTTCGGGAAGATATCGGAAAATATGCCAAATGAACAAAGGAGGCATTTTCAAAAGTGGAAAATTTTTCACAAAGACCAATATAAAAAGACAAGTTTTTCTTTTTTTTTAATGGCAAAGAACTTGTTGGACGTTGATGTATAATTTAATAAGCCGCGTTGAATGATGCGCAGAAAAAGCTAACCAACGCCGTTTTTAAGAAAATATAATAAGAAACTTTTGTCGCGCCATGTAGTAATAAAACAATAACATAATATCTGCCGCAAAAAATAAAAAGATTATCTTCAAATTTTCTTATTATCACATATGTCACTGACAAAAATTAGGTCAGAAGTTTTATTATGATAAAATTATAAAAAAATAGAATAAACTGAAAATTCAGCAACAGAAATATATATATATAAGGAAGTTTTACTGTACTGAAAGAATAGTATATATTTTAGTATAGTATATTTTATTATTAGTATATTTTTACTATATGTCTATATTTTAAATACAGTAATTAACATGGAACGTAATAATGCGATTTATAACGTACACATAACAAATAGAAAAATGTGAGTCAGAGGATTAACTATAAATACTGATATTATTCCTTTAAGCGAGACAATTTTTTCATATGCATCAAATAATTTCCAAAATTTCAAAAGATTTATACTACCGGTATAAATATACAACGAGTATTTGCTTTTGACTTTCTTTTTCAGACGAATGCAAAATGTCAAAAACTCTCAAAAATCGCTGGAATTACACGCGAGGGTTAACGATGTCAACTCAGTTTTCGGTTCTGTTAGTAATCCGAGTGCAAAATAAAAAGATTTTTTATTTCGCACTCACCAATACGGACTACAGAAAATAAAAACTGTAAATGCACAGAAGGAGATTCGGATTAGAGCGTCCAAAGTTGAAAGGAAAATGGATTAATCGAACCGGTTAATAATAATAATAATAATAATAATAATAATAATAATAATAAAAAGAGATGAAATGAAAAATTTCGACCAACAGAGCACCAAAGAATAATTGCTGAATGTACCGAAAGGAGCTCCTCCCCCCCCCCCCCCGAGCCAGGGACAACGCCTCTCTAATGTACACGAGTCGGGAATGGTCCGGAACACGAAGAAAATTGACCTCTCCGATCCCGGATCGACTCCCAGCTCTGCAACTTCTCTCCGAAGTTCGCCCCCGATCAACCCGGAACCTTGTCAGGGGAGCGAAATCTAAAATTTTTAAACTGAAAGACGAATATTCAAAATATTCAAAAGTGTCAGAAGTGGATTAATATTCCCAGCTCAAAAAAAAAAAAAAAAAAAAAAAAAAAAAAAAAAAAAAATGTGGGGAAAAACTTGGAATTATTACCTATATTTATAATACGGAACATGGTGTTCTTCGTTTTCAAAGGAACCTGCAAAAAGGAAAAAAGGTTAGTAGTTCTGTAATCGCGTGTCTTAAAAATTTGGCGGCATAAAATTTTGACGCGAAATTCCAATTCGGAAAATCAAAAATCATTTTTTATTTTTTAAAACGAACCCCAAGACCAGGATAAGAGAAATTTCAATCTGTTAACGGGAGAAATAACAAACCGCACTCACCGAGAAGAATCAGGCTCGACGGAGAAGAGGAAAATGGTTCGAAATAAAAGCCCAGGCGTGAAAAGATCACAGAACCGAATACAAAGCAGATTTCAGCATCCAAATTTCTAACCGGCAATTGTAAAATAATTTAGGAATTCGGGACTCTCGCGAATTGTTCCAGAACCCCGCACTGGTGCGCATTTTGAAATGCTGGAACTATGGGAAAATTAAATTCCAAAATTGCATGCCGAAGAATTTCTTTTAAAAAAAAAGGAGGCCCGTTCATCTCACATCCGGAATCCGGGCTCGCCAGCCTTCCCGTTTTGTACGGGAAAACTCAATTAACCGAGGCGAATCATCTGGATTCCACGTTTGACAAGTTTTCGTCGTGCCACCGGGCGGGGAGCCCGGGATCACAGCTGCCGCAGCGCCGGAAAAAAAGAATAAGGCAAAATCGGTGGAAGTAAATGATGGAGGGAAATTGATTTTCTTTTTTAACGGAATAAAATAAATTTTCCGCCGAAAACGGGAATATTTCTCGTTAAATAAAAATATTATAGGATACGCGCGGAAGTTCCACTCATTTTTAAATGAATAAGTGAAAAAAAAAAAAAATTAATTTTCTTTTTCAATTTCACAATGTTTATTCAATAATATGCGTTCATCCAAATTCATTACATTTCCGCGTGAACTTCCAAATTTTTTTGATTCGTCAAATGATTCTGCGGTCGGATGATACGAAAATGACAACCCAACTTGCGTATGCGAAATAACATATGAACGAATTGCGGAAATAATCCTAAAGCTTCGTGCGACAAGTTTCGCGCTGATTGTGACGAGAGCTCGGAAGGCGTAAAACCGAACCTGCGAGAGAAGAAAATTGTAAAATTTCAAGAAGGAAAACTTTCCCTTGGCTATTTTTCCAGCCTTACCCCCCTCCCCCCCCAAACAGCTTATAATGAGCTGTATGGAATGCTAGAAAACAAAACCTTCCGCAAAAGCGGAGTAAGATCAAATCAAAGTTTACATCGAAGGATAAATTTTCCCATTCCGTTTTTCCCGGTGCATCAAAGAAAATCTCGAAGAAACCTTCTCATCTTTTTCTTACTTTTCATCCCATTCCCGCACATTCTCCCCGTTTGATGTGCCCTTTTTAATTAAATCACGCGGCATTATGAAGGCACATGAAACATCCACCCAAAACTGCGAAAATTTTCAACATTTTTAAAATTTTTCTGTTCAATCCTGACATTAATTAATTTAAAGCTTACCCCATGAATTTTTCGGGTCCCCCGCCTCAGAAAGTTTTTATTAAAAATTAAAATAATTTTCACACTGCCAGAACTTTTCGGGCATTTCGAATGCGAAAACAAATTTCCTCCC
>JAOWBB010006013.1:0-30075 GCA_028565995.1 Ricinus marginatus | reverse complement strand
TTTTTTTTTTTTTTTTTTTTTTTTTTTTTTTTTTTTTTTTTTTTTTTTTTTTTTTTTTTGTCGTCATATTTTCCAAAATTCTTCTCATTAAAAACTTATAAACTTCTGAAACAATAAGTTTATTCATAATTAGAAAATAAATTTTTTTTATTAAAAATTATAAAAAAATAAAAAGTAGTAAAAATCTTTATCATTCTTTAATACAGGGATTGGATCTGGGATGAAATATATATTTCATTTAATAATCAAAAACTGGCCAAGTGCTACGATACTTCACCAAAGAATGCATACTTCTTAGGAAGTCTTACAAATTATCTTGAGAAACTTAACAATAATTCCGATCATTTCAGTCGAGATTTAGATGTAATTGCTCTACGGTGATTACTATATTTGCTTATATCATGTCCAACATTTTTTCAAATCATGATTTGGTTTATGAATATAATTATACCAGTTTATAAGTTACGCCAGAGAATTTATTCTAAGCAATGATTTCTATAACGAAGCGAATTTATCAAATTTATTATCAACTGCAATAAAACATAAATGTTTTACAGATTTTATTTCAAATTTCCTTGCTCTTTTAATTAGAAAATTGAAGAATTTCGATTATTTACAAGCATTTTTTAATAATAAAGACGAAATGGAATAATATTTGAAAATTTTTATGGATATTCATAATTAATGTCATAAATAGATGTACTTTATTATTTGTGGAGGAAAAAGATAAAATTTGGAATACTAATTTTTTTACAAATAATTGTGGTGACTTTTCAAAAAGCGTTAGCCGCCGAGGCAGTCAAGTTCTGTACTTGACTAATATATAGATCTATTTCAGACGGAATGAATAACGTAAAATATTCAAATTTTCTGATGTCAGCCTGAGCCGCTCATCTATTACTTTATTTACATTGAAAGTGTCAACTCTGCATCGCCCTTTTTCATTTGCAGAAGCTTTGACGTATGCAATTAGCGGGTGGTTCTCATTATCTTAAAACACTTATAACTTGCAGGTTTTAAGACGATGATTGTTTTTCAGCAAGTTCCGTTAAAGATGTAAACAAAGGAATTGCACGCCAAAAAGCGATTCTTAAATTTGGGCCTTTGTCGAAGCCCCTGAAATTTTTAAAGCGAACCTTCTCGTTAAATAGCGAAATTTTTCGCATGTTTTACAATTGCGAGAAAGATATTTGAAAGATACCCGAAAAGAAGGATTATAAAATTAACTCGAAAATTGGAATCATTCAGAAATTACCGTTGACAAACTTACCGGAAAATGTATAAGAGTGCGTGATTAGAGTGCAGATTCGACTTCCTCTTCCGAACCTTTTGGTCTATGGCCAGGGATGCTCGCCGTACATGCCTTCACACTTGTCGATGTTTACGGCTAATGACGCAACAGTAGAAAAGAAAACTTTCGTTAACGTTTTTTATTAAAATGAGCCTGCCAAGGTGTTATTTTAAAAGTATCGATAACATTCACAATCCGATCGAACTGATACATGGCAAAGAAATTATTTTGGGAAGAGGACCGGAAACAAAAATTAAAGATTCTCGTTGCTCTAGGAAACAGGGTAAGCTCTTGAAAGCTCATAGTTAAATCCATTTAAACCTTAAATTTGAAGGGAAACACATTTGCACCGCGAACGAAATAATATTCCTCTTTTCTAATAACGATCTGTTTGTCATATGAAATCGTTCAAACAAGCAAATTAATTTTCAGACTTCAATTTTGTATATTGTCTGAAAAGAAAGGTTTATCCAAACTTTTTTTTACGTCTTTTCAATATATAGATTTTCCTGTTCTTATTGCTTTTTTTTTTTAAGAAAATATTTTGCTTACAATTATAAGGTGCATTTCTCAATTTAAGGAGGAAGAATTCCAAAAATACTTCAGAATACCTATAAATAATCAATTCCTGGGGAAAAATTTATATCAAACTTTAATCAATCTTTATTATTGTCAACAAGTTGTCATTTAGGGCAGTGCTTTTCAACAAATTTAAAGTTTAAACACAAAATTATACTAATCTCATGAATCATATGAAATATGAAATTTCTCCTATGAATCCTTGGCTTTACTCCTAAATTTTAACATCTTTACTAATCACATATTGAAAATAATTCTTTGTGGTAACAGATGTCAAGCATGCAATAAAAATAATGTTTCAAGTTAAAATTTTCATTTGATTATGGCTTTTTTTAACACAATAATTTATTTTGCCACAAATTTTTTGCAAATATGTATCACTTTAAGAAAGTTTTTTTTTTTTTTAAAGTGATTATTGATGATTTTAAAAAAGATTTTGAAGCACATTGATCAATTATAAATTCTTATGGACAAAATTTTATGAATATGTAATTTTACAATTATTAATATGTATAAAAAGATGTTTAGATGTTATTACTCTTTAAAGTATTAAAATATAAAGTGCAAAGTAAATTAAATGAATCAAATCACTTGAGAGAGATATATATATATATATATATATGGAGATTTCTTTTTCATTGTGCAATATGAAATCTTTTTTCATTATTATCAGGAATAATAAAGATATATCCATCATAGTAAATTTTTAGTGTTTTAGTTTAGAAAATGTAAAGACTTTGTGACAAGGTAATATAAAAGTTATAGGGATATGTGTTTTTTTGAATATAAACAAAATTTGTAATAAAGACTGATATTTACTGTTTGCTGTTTTGCACTGTTGTCTTTTTTTTTTTTTTTTGTATCAGATCAAGTGATAAATAGGAACTCATTGTACAGTTTTAAATCTTTCACAAGACAGATAATTGTGAATTTTTGCAGGGAGACGTACACTAAATAACTTTAAATTTGCATTATACATTGAAATAGTATTAAATATGGCTTTATATTGATTAATTTTAATAAAATTTTTTTTAATGTAAAAATGATTGACGAATTTATTTGGCAGTGAATATTTTGCATTACGGATTTCATATGGCAAATCGGCCGAAAGAATTTTTATTGTGAAACGTTTGCAATTCATTACAGCAGCGAAATAAATGAAATATTTTTAAAAAAGAGTTTACGGAGATATTCTTCTAAAAATGTGTAATTTTCATTTGATCTTTCATATGAAGATTTTTTTTAAATCAGCGTATTTGACGTCTTTCAGTGAAGATAGTGGTGGACTGCGAGAAAAAAGAAGCGAAAGTTACTCAGATGGGGAGAAATTGCTGCGGCCTGAACGGTATGGCCCTTTCCAAGGACTACACGGTCACAATCACCGAGAAAGACAGGATAGAGATGCTGTTGGGTCAGTTCGTGCACGTGATCGAATTCGATCCTCCGTCCAACGAGGAAGACCTGGAGGTTCCGAAAGACACGGCCGAATCAATTTCGGAATCTCCCTCGACGGTCGCCAGGGATCAGTTGAGCTCGTCGGAAGAGGAACAGAAGGAGTCCGAGCCGAAATCGAAAAAGGGAAAGAAATTGTCCGAATACGGGGATTCGTCCAAAGTCTCGGTTTCGAGCGAAAACTGGGAAAACGTAGACGGGGGCAAACTTCTTGTGTACACACATCCGGACACCAAGCCCTCGAACTTGATATCCGCCTACGATTTGGACGGCACCATAATCGTCACGAAGTCCGGAAGCGTTTTCCCGAAGCACAAAGACGACTGGAAGTTTCACTACCCGGAAGTTTTGCTCAAGCTGAGGGAAATGCACGGTAAAAATTATAAAATTATTATTTTCACAAATCAAAACGGGATCGCCACGGGAAAGATAAACGAAAACGATTTTAAAAGGAAAATAGAGGACATAGCGAAAAAGATAGATTTACCGATTCAGGTTTTCGTAGCGACCGGATTTTCTTATTATAGAAAACCGATGATTGGTATGTGGGAGGCCGCCATGGAGAGAAATGGCGGATTGCAGGTGGACATGGAGAAAAGCTTCTTCTGCGGGGACGCTGCCGGAAGGGAGGCTGGACCAACCCAAAAGAAGAAAGATTTCTCGTGTTCGGATCTTCTTTTTGCAAAAAATCTAAACTTAAACTTCGAAACTCCGGAGCACCATTTCCTCAACAAGGAAATGCAACAGCTGAAAATAACGGTCTTCGATCCGACCACCATACCCTGTGATATACCGCTATGCAGCCCCGCCTGGGGTCAGGTTATTTCGAATAAAACTGAAATCATTATACTAGTCGGTTGTCCGGCATCCGGCAAGACCAACTTCGTTAAGACTCATCTCATATCCGCCGGATACGTGCACGTGAACAGAGACATTTTAGGCTCGTGGAATAGGTGCGTGAGTGTGATGGAGACGGCCCTCAGGTCGAGGCAGAAGGTCGTTGTGGATAATACAAATCCCGATATCGAATCAAGGAGGAGGTACATCAACGTGGCCAAAAACTACACGCCATTCATAAGGTGTTTTATAATGAACACTAGTTTGAACCATGCGAAGCACAATAATAAGGTTAGTTCGATCATCCTGGAGCGTCAAAAAATCCTGACGTCTTATAAAACAGGAAAACCTTATTTTCGATCAAAAGGAAAAAAACGAAGCAAAACGACAGTGGAGTAACTGCTTAATTTTTTTTTTTCGTTTTTTAGTTCAGGCAGCTGACCGATCCATCCCATGCTGTAGTTTCGGATGCAGTAATGAATGTGTATAATTCTAAGTATAAGGAACCAACACTGGAGGAGGGTTTCACGGAAATACTTAAAATAAATTTTTGGCCAACGTTTAAAAATCCGGAGCACGAGAAATTATACAATTTATTTCTGTTGGAAAAATGAGGTGAATTTTGCTTTTTTTAAACCTTTTCCAAGATTCCCCCATCGTTTCGGCGCCCCAAATTAATAAATTTTGTAAGGCATTTTGATACCTCGGCTCGCGTAGATTTTTCTCCTTACTCGCCCCCAGAATCATGCGAGCGATGCCGTGTTGAAACTTCCCGCTCGAGCAACATTTTCAGGTACCTGTTGATCAATAAATATGACTTGAATCAGAATAATGTTAGGTTTAGAAGGCGATGTCTCTTGCGAGCGAGACGCAGACTTACTTTTAACACCGTAATAATTCTGCAGCATTTCGTTGTATTCGTGCACCAATTTGAGAGCGTCCTCCTTCAGCGTTTCGAAATCCATTTCCGTCTTCTTTGACGCTATTAACTCTCTCATCGACGTATTGTTCTGTTCAATCAGCTGCAGTTTCTTTTCCAAATTATTTAGTTGCACGTATGTTTCGTTGTCGTTCAACTCCTTCATAAGTTCGTCGTTTTCCATTTGCAGTGCTTCTTTTAACTTGACCAGGGAAGGTATCGAATTTAGCAGTTCCTCCCTTTCTTGAAGTAGCTTGTTTCTTTTCTCCTGTGCGTCGTCCCTCAGTCTGTCCAAATCTTCAAACGCTCTTATCTCCTCGGACATGACCGCCATTTTTTCATTGATACTCGCAATTTCTTTTTGAATTTTCGCCTCTAAATTATCCACTTTTTTCACGTTTTCAGACAGTTCCAGTTGCTTTTTCGTGAGTTCCTCGATCGTCAGTTTTGATTTCTGCAGTTCCTCTTGCTTCATGTTTAGGTTTTCAATTAATATGGAGAATTCGTCTTGACTGAATGGTGAATTAACAAGCGATTTTAAAATTCGTTAAATTTTCTTTAAGTTTCCTATTTCTGTATAATTTTCTTGCACTTACCTAGATAGGGTTTCGTTTCCCGATATATTTCTGCTTATTTGCTCAAGAGCAATGACTATTTTGTCTTCAAATTCTTCTATTCTTTTTATTTCCGTACTTTTAGATTCTTCATATGTTGACATGAACTGCTCCATTGTTTCCTCCCTTCGCTTCAGTTCCTTAAACTTTTGATGCTGACCGTTTTGACTCTCTTCCAAATCCTGTGAAATTTTATAAAAATTCATAGATATAGAATACGTGAATGAACAATTTACATGTATGTAAATATATATATATATTTGCATCATGTTATCTCATAAGTAACTTGTAAGAGCTTTTAATTCTTCTCATTTCTCTAATAAATTATTTGCAAATTTTAATATTTCAAAAAAGAAAAATTCGATCAAGTAAATTTTGTTTTTCAAGAATCGGGATGCTAATTTCTCGTTTCAATTAATCTCCATAAAAATGATAAATTTAAAATGAAAGGTACATCGAGTGTTCTATGTGCGTGAATTCTTTACTGACACTGAAAAAGGTAACAGGGCATGAAAGTTTTAGAAGAAAAAATACGCGGTGTAGATATTTTGAGCATTCACAAGAATGATTTGCTGACTTCCACAGAGCAACATTGATCTTCAGCTTGAAAAATGTCAGCCCTGTAGATATCCCATCTTTTTTTTTTTAGTAATGATGTGCCGAAAGGCTGCAAAATGAAAAATAATCCATAAGCATCTGCAGAACAGTTGTAGAAGAAGTTATTCATCATCAAATTTCTATCGCCGTTTGAAGAGTCTCGGAATCGTGCCTACACTTGCCTTGCGGAATCTACACGAACATGCTGTTGTAGTCGAAAAGAATGTGTGAGCATCCACGCACAATGCTTTAGCTTTGTTGTGAAAAAAAATTAATTTTTTGAGCTGAATATGTAATGTTACGATAAAAATGGTTAGGCCGGTGAAATATGGGTTTATGGGTTAATGAAATAAGCTTCATTAACTATTTCTTTCTTTTATAATATTTCTTAAAAACGGCTTTTGAGTGATGACATTACTTATGGAATGATCTGATAATTACAATTTAAAATTCTCCATTTATTACTCCAAGCAATCCCATGGGAAGTAGGAAATAAATAAAAATTCAAAATCTTACCTGTTCTATCAACTCCAACTCTTCTTTCTTCTTCCTTATTTGTTCGTTAATTTGCATTATTTGCCTTTCCACAGCAGCCATTTCTGAGTTCTCCTCTTTCATTTTTTTCAGCAGTAGCTCTTTCTCCTGTGCTGGAGTCGCTCTGTTCTTCTCCTCTTCTATCAGCGCTGCTTTACGTTCTTCTCTCTCATGCAATTTGTAATATAATCGCACGGCTTCTTGCCTGATCTGCAAATAGATATCGTCACGTCGTACATTTTCCTGGCTAACCATCGATAGAAATCCTGACAGTGTATTGAGACTGTTTTAAACGAACCTGTGATCCCGACAGCTTATCCTCGTATTGCGCCTTTTTATTCGACAGCTGGTCGAGGACCTGTCTGTGTTGCTCGATTTCTTTTATCAGTTGCTCGTTCATCATCTTGATTTCCTCGTAAGTTTGCCTGTCGCTTGGATTCATCTCTTCGATTAAGTTTTCTGTAAAGTTCTTTTCCTGAAAAGAAATATCGCGTTCTAATTTGCAAAATTACCTTTTGCTGGTATCGGTCCTTCCGACTGATTTGAAGTCCCATCGAGATCGCAACTCACATTTTGTATATCGAGCTCCATTTGCTGCAGTTGTTCCTCCTTCGCTCTGTTCTGCGCGAATAAGAGATCCAATTCGGCAGCGAGTTGATCATTTTCGTACCTTAACTTGCCTTCCTCTTCATCAATTTGCGATTTTTCCGTGTTCGTATTTATTTTATCCACAACCAGATTGTAATCCGCTAACTGACCCTGCAGTTCCGTTAGCTCCGTTGCGATTTCTTTCACTCTCTTCTCGTATATTTCGGAAGTCGCTTGCTGCTGCTGTTGCTTCACAATTTCGGAGTTCAATTTCGCCACCTCATCGGCAATTTCCTTCATCTTCATTCGAATGAGGCCGTCGAAGTATCTCTTGTCGAGTACCTGGCGGAACGGAGGCCCCTTTGCCGTGCTGGGTCTCAGTCCCATTACCCCCTGTTGAGTTATTGGCCGATCTATGACGTTCACCTGCGAAAGTTTTAGAAGGACTTCTGCGTTTATAAGGAAAATATCGCATCGCAGTGGTGCGGAATAATAATCCAACTCACATTTGTTATTCCAATTAGTGGTTGACCAGTTTTAGGTGGTTGCAGAACCCCCGAAGACAGCCTGGATGCTGCACGCTTCGGAAATGCTTGAGCCGAAGGCGGTCTCGCCATCATTCTGCCGGCCGTTGAAGTCCTGTTTTGTATTCCGTCGTCATATGCCGGATTCTGATCCCAAAATCAAAATGCAAAACTTTTTTAAGGTTTTGCCTTAATTATTTCAAGAGCATTCGCCCCAAAGCGACCAACTTCCCGAACTGCTTCCGATCAATCCTTCAATGGCAATTTAAAACATTTTATTTTTATTGTATTACAGGGGGTGGTTTTCATCACTGGTGTTGCAAAACGGACCAAAGGAACGTGATCCCGTAATCATTTGACGCAGGGTTGAAATTCAGTTTACGCCCAGTTCGCCTTCTACGTGAAAGCCTTAAAATTTTTGCATAGGTTTAAGGCAAATTATCATCATTTAAGTCTGATCTCATTGAAGGGACCGTCGTTGAAGTGTCGGAATTCGGAGGCCGTCAGGAAGAGGATACGCCAGGCATCACGTTCTGTTGGAGAAAGTTCGGCGTGCACTACATGAAGGTGGAATCGGATCAGAGAAGTTTTATTCTTCGAAGCAAGTTCAACTTAAGCGATTTATAAAAATGTTTTTGTGATCAATATATCCTTCGTATCGAATATATATATATATATTTATATAATATATATATATTCAATTGGAATATACATTTTTTCACATAAATTCGATATTAAAAAAAACAATTGATAGTGATAATTTTATACGTTAATAAAAACTACGTGTTCCAATTTTGCGTCTCATTTGCCAATTTGGCATTCGTAAAAAATTTGAAATTTTATACTTGTGCATTAAACCACAGTTTCGAAATATTATGGAAATCTGCGACCATTGTTACTAATCTATTTTATTGAAAGCAAAATGAGCTTTTTGTAATTTCAATTTCTGCATAATCGGTAAATAATTTTCGAAAAGGGCGGAATGTTTTTTCTTCCTCAACCCTTAATACGTATTTATTAGGGTGAAAAAAATTTTTCTCGTCCCACGTGGAAGTTATTTAACATCTTACGACGCACGTGTTACCACCAAATTTAAATTAATGTTTGTATATTATTAATTCGTAAGCAAGACGTGTAATATTCTTCGACCACGTGCACTTTAAGTGTAGAATATAAATGTTAAGTTCTTAAATTTTTTTTATTTTTTTATTTTTCAAATAAATATTAGTTAAATCCCAAAGTGTCATGTGCAAGTCATTGTCATTTTTTTTTTTTTTAATTTCGCAATAAGGAAAAAGAATCTAATGACAAAATACAGGACGAAACGAGAAAAAAATTTCGTTATTTAAACTGTTCTTTTGCCTTGTAATTGTGAGATATTTCACGTTAGCTTAACGTTCCTCACGTCGAACGTGTTTCGTTCAAATATATAACGCGATATCATATATTTTAATATACCATATTTTATCTTTGCCATTTTCAATTTTGCAATTACAATAATGAAATGTGCGATTTCACGGTTTTAAATTTTATTTTCTTGATAAAATAAAATTAAAAAAAAAAAGAAAGAAGAATGTTTAAATTTGTTTTGCAATTTCATTATTCTCTGTTCGTGTTTTCGGTCGCTGGACAATTCCAACCGACGCCACGGAATAATAAAGTTATGCTTCAGTATTAAATGAGAGAATGGAAATGAAAAATATTTAGTGCCAACGCGAGCTTTGTCTATAAAGAAATAAAATCAAAGTCGAGAAAAGATGATGAAAATAACGTTATGCACATAAAAAGGTTGTTCGAATATAACTGAGGATGCGGAAATAAATTATATGAGGAATGATGATAATAATAATAATAATAATAAATTTTAATGAAATAATATAAAAGAAGATTGTCTAATTTCAAAACCGATAAAATAACAATGTTTTAAATATTAATATTATATCAAAATAAAAAAACCGGGCCAAAGTCTTTTATAAATTTTTAATTATTAATTATATAGAAAAAGCTAACTTGCAGTACCAAATAGTTGTAAATAATGTAGCTTGATTTTATATTCTTAATTAATATCTTTTAAGTTGACAAGAAAGTTTTTTTTTTCCACGTCCGATCTTGTGAATTGCATTCACTTCAAAGCAAAAAGTAAACATGTAAAAGTGAATGAAATCTTGTTTTCAATTTAACGAATTTTTACACTTTCACGTCAGCCGACAGGAGAAGCGACGTCAATGTTGGTTTCCTTTTTTCATTTATTGCGCGTCGCCAAAAATTTTTTACACATTAACCGATAATGTTAACCCTTGCGGGGGATTGTTTTCAACTTATTGCTGGCAAACGCAACGAAGACGATAACGTTCCTCGGTCTTTTTGCCGCGCCGCACTAACTGCCAACGTCAACGCGTAAAAACCGATGAGCCGTCAAGCCGGGGTCCGGGGATTTGATGATTAAAGCTTCGGATCGGTATCGCGAAGACCGAGGAACCGGAGAGAAGCTTTTCAGCTTATGAACGTAAAAAGCTTTGCCGCTCGATTGTTATCGTGAATTTCGCAGCTCGCATCCTGCAGCTCGTGACCGCCGAAGAATGCGATGGCGCCCGTGACGGTACGGAAAGCTCTTATTCACATTGTAAGTGCAAAATTTAACAGTTCCTCCGGCCGGCCGGCAAACCTGCCCGAATGGAGTTTTAATTCCTGCGGCACGGAGCAGGTTGCACTGACGGGTTGCAGCGGAATGTTTCCGCCCGCGAGGGAACTTTCGTATGGGAAATTTGCATTTCGGTTTGGTTTCGCAACGGAGCGTCAGAAACGTTATTTTAAATGTGCAATTCAATGAGTTTAATGGGTTTTTAGGCAAACGCAAAACGTTGCATCAACAAATTCGTATTCCACTAAAAATTATTCTTTTCGTGTGGCATTCGAAAAACAAATTTTTCGGCAGGATTTCAATGATCACATTTTTGTCGTATGCACTTCGCGCTTCAAGACGTTTTTATCCCCTTTCGCCGCTTTCGGTAACCAATATTTTTCGGGAAACTGTAATATTCGACACTTCTCACCTGTTGGATTTGTAAATTGATCCTCGGAAATCCGAAATAAACCGAAACATTATCATCACGTCAGCGGAAAGTCAGATTCAATCCTGTTATCATTCAGTTTTGGGGGAATAAAATCGCCTCCATCGTTGTTTGACGGGATCCGAAAGAAGGCGGAAACGAACGAGCTTCAACCGTCAAACAAAAATGTCTGCCACGAAAAGCGGTTAATTCAGATTGGTATCGCACTTACGGTTTCATCCTTGAGACCTCGCCTCGATATCGGTCGACTTTCAAATTCCAGGCCGGTTTCCTCGCTTTTGCTCAGGTCGCGGTGCTGCATTTTGAGCGGTCGAAATTTTCCCGGCGGCTTCGCCCGATTTGTTTGGGAGCCGCAGTTTCCGTCGCCATGGAAACGGAACCCTCCGCCGATGCCGAATCGTTGTGATTTTAAGTCGCTCCCCCCGCGCTAAATTTTGCCGCATCCATTTCAGCGAATTTTTTCAAACATTCGCGCGACTTTTTTGACCTCGGAATTTCCCCCTCCCCCCGCCCCCGATTCGGTTTCGCTTCCCGCTGACGGACCCCGAAAATTACGGCAATTAAACGCAATTAATAGCGTTTCTCTCGAAATGAGTCACGTCCCGCGAATTTTCTCCCCGGTGACGGCGTCACCGCTAACCCTCCCGCCCCCCTCCCATTCACGGCAAAGGAGAAACATCAAAACCTCCGGATTCCGTCGCGTCGGTAGTTTCTCGCGGTTTTCCAGGCACTCGTTTTCGGCGAGCGGCCGAGAATAAAAAAATTCGCTTGTCCCGTCCCTAACTTTCGACGCTGCTTAAAAATAAAGAAAGGAAGAAAAAAAAAACCGGTGTTAGACGTCCAATTGTCGTTCGGTCGTCCGCTTCCTTTGTTTTCCGTGGTGTCGGGAGGGGGGGGGAAATGAACGATGCGGCGGTGCCGATTCTTCGAGTCGGCGGTTGCCCTTCCGATTCGTTCGGCATACGTAACGCAGCTTCCGGTCGCCGCGTGGCTTCCTTTCTCGCGGTGGTCACCCCGCTCCCCTCCCGTCCGGAATAAGGAAGGCAGGGTGAGAAATTTCATACAGCGGAATCCGTATTTTTGCCAATTTTCTCCTTCCCTCTTACGGGATCGCAAAAGAAAATCGAAGGATGACGTCACCCACGGGCACCGTTAGCCATTTCCGCTCGCGGAGAATGAAAATCGGAACCTCTCGAAACGACGCCGGAGGGAGAAAAACGCAAGAGGAATTTAGAAAAAAAAAATGGCTGCCGGAAACCCCGAATGAATGATTTCCTCTTCTATCCCCTCCCCCGAATTTTTTTTTTTTTTTTTTAACCGACGCAGAAAGCGGTCGGGATGACAAATGATTTGAGAATCGGCTTCCAAATCCGAAGAGCAAGAAAAAAAAAAAAAAGATAAAGAAAAACAGAAATTTAGGTTTATAAATCAAAGTTGACACACATAAATGCTCGCCAATACAGGTTTATAAAACTCAATTATGGCTACGCACACATCGGGGAAACATTTTTTTTTTTTTCCATATATATTTATTCCTCCCACAAAACTCGTTGCTAGAACAAATTAATCATCGAGAGATGCAACATGTGTGCGTTCAGAAAGTTATCGTGGAGTTTCTCCATCCAGTGCGCCTGGTGAAATAAAAAAATCCTAAATAGCTGAGGCCTATTGTCTACTGACGGCGCAGCCGAAGAATTTCGTTTTTTTTTTTCCTCTCCCTTTCCCGTCGAAGTTGGAAGTTCGTTTTTTTTTTTTCAGATGAATAATCTTCCCATTTATTATCGGAGGCGAGGGATTAGAGGAAAAGAATTGGGGCATTTAATTATTAACGAATCCACTTAATTACGCATGGAGGCTCCGTGTAAAGTTTAACGAAATCGTTAAGGCGGAAATGACAAAAACGGAACTGTTAATCATCTCGATTCGGTACAAGAAAAAAAAAAAAAAGAACGAAGACTTGCGGGTAATTAACGAGACCGTTATTTTTTTATTTTTTCGTATTTTATTTTATATTTCAGCGGCGTGAAAGTGCACCGGAGAGAGAGAGAGAGAGAGAGAGTTAAAAGCGGTTTTCGTCAATTTTTAAAAAGCGAAAAAAAAAAAACTGGATCAGACGCCATTTTTATTTTCGTTTACGTTTCATCTCCGCCTTCGGCGTTAAAAGGCAACCGCTCCTCGTAAGGCAAGCATCGGATTTTTCCCTCTTCCCGCGACATCGCTCGCGGCTGCGGTTTTACGACTGCAGATGGTGCTCGCGTAGCGCAGTTTGACGGCTTCGGTGATTCTACCAACGGATGACCAAGCGTTGCACATGCAGTTGTTGTAACAGACTCGCGACGCTCGGATTAAGGAGGGAAGGTCGAAATGAGATATTTTTTCTTTTCGGTTGTGGCATTCCTTTTTTCCTCTTTTTTTTCCCCCATTCTTTCTTTCCCTTCCAAAAACCATCATGTAAGCTTTTGATTCGGCTTCAAACGCTCTCGATCCGTGGCATCCGTGTTTTTTTTTAAATGCGTCCGATTCCGTCGCGTTTGCGTTCGCTTTCGCGTGGAGTAACAGTTGTTTCCCTGTGAATTTTATAATTCGCCGTGCGGTTGGTGCTTTCCGTCGCTGTGCGCAGTAGCCAACGGTTTTTTTTTTTTTTTTCGGTTGCCTCCTTGGTGTTGAACGGATTTTTCCTTTCCGTGCCGGGCCGATCGCGCGACCGTCCGGCTTGAATCGGGGCGGGGAGAAGGAAAAAAAAAAAAAAATTTGTCTTTTTTCCCCCCTCGTCTCCGCGGGTTTCGCGCTTTTCACTTCGAAGCCCGTCCGCGAAAAAGCGCCCGCGCGATGTCTTCGAATGCGATGGACGACGAGGACGCCTTGGTGGGAGCCAAGTCCCCGATTAAACGCTTGGGATCCACGAGGAAATTATTATTTTTTAACAGTGAGTTATGCACATGTTTATATCGAGAACCTCGGCATGGCCCCATTTAGAGAATTGCTTTTAGCGCAAATCGGAAAGAAATATAAAAAAGAAAAAAAAAAAAGTTCCCTAGGAGCAGTGGAAACATGTGTTTCACATCTTATTCCCCAAATCAAACCGCTCATTTTGTTTCCTGGCCAAATATATATATAAATATATTTTAAAATTTATCGCTGGCTCCGGATTCATTCAATTTTTGCGTTTAGCCATTACTCTAATATCAAAAAAAAAATAAAAAAATCACCCGTATGTGCGCATTGCCTTTGTTCGGTTCGGATGAGTCCGTGATGGTTTGAAGTGACTAGAAACAAAATGGATTGAAACATGGCATGATGTTAATTAATATTCATTTGAGCTTGTGCCATCACCTTGTTTGTGTATATCTTGAATTATAACTAAAGTTTGAATAAATATTAATAAGTTCGGGGGAGCATTGTTGAATTGTCATAGTCGCATTGTTAAGTTGCATTGTTATGGAAAGGCCAAAACGGAAAGTTTCTCAGTCAAATTTTTCGTGCTGCCGTCAAATTTCCCACCTCCCCACTCCGGCAGCATTCGGTGAAACGCTAAAATTATTATGCCTTAAGGGAACGGCTCCAAGGCTTTTGGCAGCCCGAGGGATCGAGACGTGGCTTTAAAATTAATTGATGACGTGAAGGAGAAGGCCCTTGCGTCGCTCCGCCTGTTTGACATTTTCCTCGTGCCCGATTTAAGCGCGCGCGCGTGTGTGTGTGTGTGTGTGTGCAAGGGCAGGTTCGCGATCGGGAAGGGAAAGGGAAAAAGGCCGAAGCTCTTTCGCACTTGCCACCGGATGAGAGTGGCCGCATCCCTTTCTTCCTTCCGCTTCCGGAAGGTTGCTGCCGGTGTCGTTCCTCGGGCCGGGCCGCAGCGACTGGTGACCGAAGCGCTCCGCGCTCGCTTTCCGACGTCTCCTCTTTTCCTTTTTTCTTCCTCCTCCTCGCGTCAAGAGAATCGGTTCGGTCTCGCTCGCTTTTGCCGCGTCAGGAACCGGGCGCCGAATGAGGGTGACGCGGGAAGTGTCCTGTCTTTAACCAGCGGATTCTGTTTGGCCTCGGAACGTGGGGGAGCTCGTTTTGACGGTGCTCCGAAAGTGCGGGCAAGGGGAATCTTGTGCTGGGCTCGCGCACGGTTAATTTATTCCCTTTACGGGTAATTATCCTGGAAGTCTGGCAGCGAGGCTGGAAAACTGGAAAAGACGTGGTTTAAATGAACACGCCCAGGGCTTCGCAAGGGCGAGTGGAGTGTGGGGCACATGCAAAAGCAGGTTTCGTTTTTCGTCAGGTTCGGCGTCGGATCCCCGACGAAAGGTTTGGGCGCGCGGTTTTTCGAATTTTGGAAACGAATGGAATGTGTCGATGTTTGACAAGCTTTTCGCAGATCCTTTTTCTCCAGTGGCCGCGGTGACAGCTTTTTCCATCCGGAAGGAGCCTCCATAAAAATGAAAACCGTCTGAATTTTTTATTTGTTTTTATTGCGGTCCTGGAAATGAAAATTCATTTATTTTGTGATCATTTAAACCTTTTTTTTCCCCGCGCTTCATAAAAAAAAAATGGCTACTACTTACACGTACGCGTATATATATATGTTTATTTTCAACCTTTAATGCATTTCATACATTCGAAATGCATGTATATATTTTAATTAATATGTAACAAAAATTGAAATGGTTTCATTTAATTCTACAAACGGGAAAATCAGACGTTCAGATTAATTTTAGTATGATGTTTAGATTGCAATCAATGTATGGAAAAAAATTTTTTTTTTTTTTTGTGCTCAGTCAAATATTACGCGATCTTCGGCCTGCTCAAATTGCCAGATATTTTCGCGGTTGTTTCACTTTGCGATTTTCCAAAAATTTTCCCGGTTGTGACGGTGGAAATTTTTCATTCGCAGAGTTTTCTCGCGTTGGTGGCGCCGTGGAAGCGAGCGCAAACGTCCGCCGTTTCCCCTTGCCGAATTATCATTTCCCGGTCGAAAATCTCCCCCCCCCCCCGCAGGGGTCAGCCCGGCTCCCAGATCAAGCGGCTTTTAAATTTTCGCGATTTCAAAATTTGAAAATTTCACCGCCGACAAAAGCCAATCGAAGGGGCGGAACCGGAAAGACCCTCGCGGAGGACGAGCTTTTCCGGTTCCGGAGTGGAAGTCTTTGCCCGAGATCGTGTGAGAGGGAAAACCGTTCGGAAGCGCCAAAGCCGCGGGCGTCGAGGTCCGCGGTGCGGAAATCGGGGGGGGGGGGGGAGAGGAGGGCGAGCCGCGCCGAAAACGCGAATCATTTCGCGGCGAAAAATCACTTCATCGGTTTTTTCATCCCTCCCCCCACCCCTAATGCGAGCGGAAACGGGCAATTTCCTCGGGATGTTGATATGCGGATTTTCCGCTGTCGCGATGCCGCGTTCGGGTTCATTATTGGTGAAATTTTCTCGATCCTCGCATTTTCCCGAGATGATGGGCGCAGCCACCATCATATTTTTCGTGTTTTTTTTAAAATCGGATATTCACATTCGGAATGCGCACATGTCGGACGCCAGGGAAGGAAAAAAGAAATGCGCCTTATGCACGATGCGCGCGCGTGCGGGGCGTATGCGTGCACGTACCAAAATGTTCTCGTCCAGCGCCGGAAGCTGAAGCTTTTGCCGTGGAGAGTTTGTCTTTCGGGGTTTCTGCCGGAGTTTTATTTTCGCTCTTTAAAAAGGGAGAAAATGTTGTTTGCGTGCGGAAGTGCGAGAATGCGGTGGTGAAGAAAAGTTGAAAAGCCTTAGCGTGACACTGCAGGCACCGCGAGGATGCAACCAGCGGGCACCGTCCCAGTTAGATATCTCCGTCCAGAAGTAGCTTCCGGGATGCGAACGAGAGGAGGAAATGAAAATGTGAAAGGCATCGTGAAGCGCTATCTTCCCGGTGGAGATAACTCCGAGACCGTCGAAAGTGAGGCACTTCGGAGCGAAGCTCCTGAGAAACGAAAACCCGCGTCCATCCGTCAGCTACCGGTTAACAAAAGCTTTGCGACAGCGGAGCGAGGAGGGCGAGGAACGGTTTGACGTCACGGCACGGCAAAAGGGCGTGCATGTTAATTTCTGCCACGTCGAACCGGAAGTTGCACGTTCGGATTTGTTTCCCCCGCTTATTGGTCTGATGGGCGCTCGGCGAGGCCATTTTTCGCCGTCCGAGAGAGCTCGTCCCACGACGGAAGCGATCCTCCTGCCGGGATTAAAGCTTTTCTCCGGGGTGGGCGGGAATCTTTTTTTCCCGCCCGCGGAAATTGCCTGCCCCGGTGATTTTCCGCGTTGCGCTTGAGGAGTTCCGAACGTCGCTTTTTACTTCGAGTCCGACGACTCATTTTTCGCTGCGCGCAATTTTTGCCTTTTCCTGCTTCGATTCAGCATTCGGATCGCTTGCAACCGGTTCTCTCGTCGGTCCGTCAAAATTGTGAGGTTCACCCTAATCGGGCGGAGGCGGAAAATTGTTATTGTGCTTTCGGCAAAAGATTGCGCGTGCGATCGGGAAATAATCCGGATTGGGTAAGAGATATCTTTGGATTGCAGTGGATTTAATTAACGTTGAACTGCACCGTCATCGGGTTGAGCGTTGGGTTTCGCAGGCAGGACACTGCTCAGGTTGTCAGGTTCTCATCAATTCCGCCTTTCTTTATCACCGATAGCCCACCGGGACAACTCTCATCCCGAAACGAGACGTGGCACCGGGAAGGCTTTTCGGATCCGTGACTTTGTCATCGCGGCGTGCTTAGCGCGGATGTTGACGTTCGCCCGTGGCACCTTCGCGCTTTCCCACTTTTCGCTTTTTTCTTTTTCGATCCGTCCCGGATTTTGCAAAACAGCGAAAAACGATGGACGAAAGCTCGGTTAAAATCGCACCTACGTTTAGGTTTCGCGTTTTTTTTTTCCTCTCTCTTTCTGAACCTGCTCTTTCGTAGCATCTGCAATACGAAGCCTTGAATGTATTTAAAGAATTTTTCCGGTGGAAATTGGTTCAATTAACGAAGACTTAATCGGCTTAAGCATTTGATGAAGAAGAATTAATTTTCCTTATAAAAGTTCGCCAACTGACCCCGGCCACGTTTGACTTCGGTGACGTGCGTCGCGGTATTCGATCGGTTTTTTCGAAATTCCGATTCGCTGCAGCCGAGGCAAGTAGATTTTCCGGCGCGGAAAACCTCCGCAGCGGTTTCTCCACTTATTGGATTCGCGAGTCGCATCGACTCGGGTTTTGCTTCCCTTCAGCAAAGGGACGATTTTTGAAAATTATCATCATCATTATTCTTCTCAACGATCGATGCATTCCATTTTTAACGTAAATTTTTCACTGCGGACATTTTTTTCGTCGGCCTCGTTTGCAAACTGGAACGCCTGACAGTAATTGGAGATAGCGAAAAAAAAGAAATCCAATAAATTCCCATTTTCGTTTAGCTTACAGTCTGCGGATGACCGGCGAGAGAGGTTTTCCTTTCGGAAGCCACGAAAATGAATCAAAATAAGCATTTCTGTGCCACGATCAGAAAGCAAACCGATGTATATATCGCTTTAATTCCTTGTATTTCGTGTGGGATCGTGTCTGGTCGTTTATCCGGTCGGCGGGAGCTGCGGCCAACCGGTCAGGTATTTGTGCCACTCGATGTGCTGCTGGCGCTCTTGTGACTGGACGAAATTGTTCGAAGAGCGGCAGAGATTGATGCGCAGAAAAAACTGAAATCTGACGTGAGGGAAGTTTAAAATTTTCGATTTCGGATACGGGATAGGGAAGGGTCGACGCGCCACGAAGAAGCGTGTTACATACGCGCATGCAATAACGAACGTGGATGTAGACGATTTAATTTCCGACCGTTAAAGACAGTGTGTCGGTGGTCGTTTTTATCGCGACGAGAATTTTTGTACAGTGAATTCGTACACGAATCGCGGAGCCTTGATGCAGCTTCCGCCGATTTCTCGTCCGCAGTTGCTCTTGAACGGCAGCTTTTAATGCATTCGTCATTGCTGCGACTTCTCGCGCATGAGGATTTTCGCGGCAAAAGCCCGCGGATTTTAGCGTTTCCAGCAGATTTGCTTTTATCGCGTTCGCATTCTGCGTCAGCGATGACACAGTGTAAATTTGTTTCACTACCGTTTTGTAAGTCAGCCGTTAATTTACAAACGTCGAAGTTAATTTGGCACGATGTTTCATAAATATTTTTATCCCATTCTATAAGTCTTAAAAGATCTAATATCTGTTAATCTGTTTATCTTACGGGATCATTAAATTGAGATCTCGGAGCATTGCGCGAGATTATTTGAGAGTTTCAGGGATTCGAAGAGAGGATAAACTTCCAACTTTTCACTCCAGAAATGGAGAATTTTATGAGTTTGTCCATAAAAAAAAAAAAGAAAAAAAGGAGTTTGGAGGTTTTTCGGTGATGTCCTTTTTTCTTTTCAGCCATGCCTTCTCGATATGATGTACCTTGCTCTGGCCCCAGGAGGGATCTCACTCGTTTATGCTGGGTAAATTATTGTCATTGTTTACAGTCGTCGTCATATTTTATTATATTATCTCGAAGAATTCATTTAAACTCGAAATATCTTTTTTTTTTTTTTTTTCCAAAGGAAACTCCATTGTTATTTTCGAAAATATTTCTTCGGCAACCCGATGTGGATTGAATTCGAATGGTTTTCCCATTTTGCAATAACATAATTATCAGATTTATTTTTTTCACATTTTGATATTGCGGTCTTCCTTTAGGCGGGACGTCGTCAAATTTATCTCATGTGCACATATATAAATATATACATACATGTACGTGCGATCTGGTTAAATAAATTAAGGAATGTTAAGTTTTCTGAACTGTGCCGCTTAGCTAGATGCCGTGTGCAATATTTTTATAAGAAGGTTTATTTTTTTTCTCTCTCCTTTTCATATCTTTGATTTGAAATAATATATATCACATCAATATTTTTTTTTTTCAATTTGAATAACGTTCTCAAGGTAATGAATTATTCAATTTCAGTTTTGTATTTCAGAATAATTTCATGCAATGTGACATTGTGCGGGGATATTATGTTGCTTGTAGAGGGCAACTTAATAGTGCTTAAGAAAGTGTTTTGTATTATTTGAAACTCGATTTTTCTTTTTTTTTTTTTTTTTTTTTTACATTGGAAACAAATTTTATCATGCAAATTAAAATTTGACGTTAATGCGAGGCGAAATTCGGAATTATTTAAGCTTGATAATCTTTCCAATTCACGTTTCAAACGCGAAACCGTTTGAAGCCATGCACATGTATTTGATCTCTGTATTCTGTCGTCCGATGCGTGTACGTATGCTGGCAATGGTTTTTCATATGTTACAGAAATATCTCCGAGATATTTTTTTTTTTCTCGTATGTACGCGCGTGTGAAGTGAGTGTGTATCCGTGCGTTGCGTGCGTTTGTTCAGAGATTTGGCGTACGTAATGATGAAGTGTATTCTCGATTGGTTGTACGGGAAGTTTCTTTACACTTAAGACATTTACTTGTTGGGTTAGATCTATAAATAATGTCTGATTGAATTTGCTGTAGTTTTATTTTTTTTATTTTTTTGTTGTTGCAAATTATTACTTCTTTCACACTTTGTCCTTTAGATATTGTGAAGAAGAAATGGAATTTGTTGGCGAACACTTTTGGATTTTCTGGTTTTGGAAATGATTTTTTGATACATTTAAGGGCAATGTATTTGGGACAATATATGTATAAAGGAAATGTTTTTATTATTATTTTTACAGATGTTAATGAGGATACTTTTGCTTTACCCCGTTCTTTCGTTTGAATCTTCGTGCAAACAGCGATCAGTTCTGCTTCTTAAGCAGTATTAACGTATTCGGCAATATCATTTATTTCCTTCCCGACATCGGATGGAACAAAAATAGCGCTGCACTTAACGTTTTTCAGTCGCCCCCGGGGTGCGCGGTTGAAAAATTTAAATTTTCCTTTGTGCACTCATCTGTTCTTCCCCCCCCTGGCTTAACCTTTTGGGAAGTCACGCTGTCGATAATAAGCAAGAGTGACATTTCATACGAGTAATATGCGCTTTTTCTCGGGCTTTCCTTTGAAAAGCAAGGAAATTTGAAGGCCGCACTGCGGGTTGGCAAGTCCGCGGTGTTAAAAGTCTTCGAGCCGCACGCCGAACGCGTGCGAGAACGGGTTCTGGCGTTCGGGTTCGTCGCTTGACGTTGAATGCGCGAATCGGCGTCGCCCATTTCGGCAGAAGCCTTCCGGCAATCGGGTGCCAGGCGGAAGGGAGATAAGGAACTGGATGCGGGAGGACCGCGTTAGGGGCGAAAAAAAGTTTTTCACAGCTTCATTTTTGGCCTCGATCGGGACGGAGAATTGCTTGGACGGCACCTGATGCGGATCCTCGATCTCAACAGGTATAAGCGGGGCGCGACGAATTCGTTTTCCCACCCCTCCGGAGGGGATCCTGCCTCCTGTTGCGGCGATTACCTGACGGAAATCGAAAATTTTCGCTCGTGTTGCCGTCGGCGCGATAAAAGCGTTTGAAACTCCTTAATAATCTGCTCCCGGTTAACCGGTTCGGGGCGGGAGGAATTTTTCGCGTTTTACCTGAGGAGGAGATGAAATGGCGGAGTGGGACGCTTCCCGTGCGTCGGGCGTTTGAGGACGTGCACGGTGGCTCGACCATCCGCAGCGGAGCCCCGCCGAACGGCGACGGCTCAGGTTCGATTGTTCGAAGGGAATCAGCTCCGAATTGAATTTCGATAACGCTGATCTCGGGAGTAAAAGTTTATTCGGATTATGCTAAAATGCGGGCACTTTCGATGTGTGACTGAGAATCCGAAAGCCAAAGATGGAGAGTAAATAACGAAGTATTTTTTTACAAATTCGCTTCGAGGCCCTTCGGTGGCAGCGCCGTTCGGCGAGTCGAGCGAGCGAATTGCCGGATCTCTCCGTTCGCCTGACGCGCTCGACGCGACCTTCTTACGATTCTGGGATCGAGGGGGAATCCTAAGAAGCGGCCGTCCCCCGGGGCATCGCCTCGAATCGCGGCGCTCTTCTTACGTTTGAACCGCCGCGGAAGGAATCTTAAATAACTCCGAATCGCTCGTGGGCGCGAATGCGTTTTCGCATTTTCCATCGCTCGGAAGGAACTGGGGGAGGGGGCACGACCCGTAAAAAGAGGTGGCCGAGCTCCGGGCTTCCGGTTCCGATGAGGTGCTTCTTATGTTTCCGCGTCGCGAGCGAATCGGGGATCGTTGGTCATTGTTCGAACGCGAGTTGCATCGTCGAACCGTGTTTACTTACGCTGCCGGAGAGCAGACCGTCGCTCTCGGCGCGGCGCGGGACGCGTAAGAAGGTTGCGAGATCGCGTGTGCACCTTATGCCGGGATCGCTTTTACACGCGGCGGTGATATCGGGTTCGCTTCCAAGTCTGGGGTCCAGGAGTTCCGATCGTAGCGCCGCTCGTTTCCAGAACACAGTCTTTCGCAGCATCCCGCGTTCATCTCGGCCCTTTTTTCGTTGGTCTCCATTGTTGTGATTCAAAATGAAAGGCACTGTGCATGAGCATAAATGAAAAATCTTGGTTTCTCGAGTTTGTGACTTTTTTTTTTTTTTTCACCGGGATTCGCGTCCAGCCGCGAAATGAAAATGTTCAACATCAAATGAATTGAGTTTCGTTTTATCTCGGTTGGAGGCACGTCCATTTGTGCAATGTGAAAAAATCTTCATTCCGTATTAAACAACGACAAAATTGCAGATAAACATGCCAGTAAGGTCATTTATATTTAGCACCACCTACTATTAGGAAAGGAAAGAAAGAAAAAACGAGAAAGCACGTGAATTGAGATGTATTTCAGCGACATCCTCGGTGACTTTGATTCCGTGCAGATTCCCTTTTCTCTCGCGGTGGGCGGCGGAAACGTGCACACACCCCCCCCCCCCCCCGATTGCAAGAGGTGCACGGGCACCTACGTGGACAAAGCACGCTGCGGTCGACAAAATTTCCCATTTTCCCGAGCCGAAAGCGACAAGTTATTCATGGGGTGCGCGCCGCTTGCAGAATCGCAGCGCTGCAGCCGGAATGCAATTCGCTCCTTTAATTATGCGCTTTTCACCTTTGCGCATCAGGATCGCGTTTGACGTGAATTTTTTCTCTTTTCTTTTCCGTTCGCAAAAAAATTTCGCGGGGCTCGACAACGGGATTGCCGTTCGAACGAATCGGGAACGAAAGAGATGAGTTCACTAGATGCAGCCTCCGATTTGAAACGTTTGGACGAGGGGCCCGCACCACCGATGGTGCAGCCACCTTCGAATGGAACGCATCAGCTCTGGACTGTGGAAGTTCCTAGCGGAGTCAGAACCGTGAAATTAATGTATGAATTAACGTAGTTTCTACACTGTCTGCGAACGGTGGTTCGGTTTGAGAGAAAATATCATTTTCGTTGATGCCATTTTCGCTTTCGATGGAAAGGCTACCCTGGCCGAGAAGAATATAGGTGCATCTTGAGGTAAAACATAAGGGATGGATTTTACGATCGCATTTCATAAAAAGATAAAAAAAATTTCTAGCTCCCAGGGTCGTTTTATACATTTTGAAGTACACATAAAATCGTGCGCCACGTTTAGTTTTACATTCCGCGGGCATTCGCAAATGTTTTTCAGATAACTGTAATTAAATTATATTTTGAAATTGCAAACATCCATTTATGCATTTTTCATGTACGCTCTTTCCCGAGACATAAAACACACGGTTTTCGCAATTAAGAAGGGATATGCAATGTGCCGCACGTTGGGATATCGGTTTTAATGCATCACGTGCTTTTTTAAACAGTTTGCCAAGCTCACATTTAAACATGTTGCACATTAGACGACAACATTGTTTAAGAACGGATCTTAAATCTTGGCCGTGGAAGGCGGCACCTTGATGCGAAAGTCCGTTCGGAAACCCTTTCGAAATGACTCTGCGCCTTGCGAACGCAGCAATTTTCCCCCGGATTTGACTGTTCTCGCTATCTGGGGGGTTGTTGCGAGGGGAGTTCCTGACGCGTGTTGCTAAACCTGTCATCTTCCGATGCGACAGGGTTGATTCGAGCGAGGGGGAAGATTTCTTTTTCCGAAGGATTCGAGGCGGAATTTCACAAAATGACTCGATTCCAATCCTTCCCGGAGCCCTGGCAAGCCCCGGATGGTGGAGGAGCTCAATCTAAGAGCGTGGAACCATCCTTTTGTCGTATTTGCCTCGCCCTTTTATTTCGTTTCGTCAGGTATCACCATGTGAAGCGTCATTTATTAATATAAATATATATATATATATTTTTTTTTTATTATTTATTTTCTTATTCATTCGGCTTTTTCGGTCTTAATTGTATTTTGTTCTACGCTTTAGCTGTTCAGCGGACGCTTTCTGTCCGAAAGATGCATTTTTTCCCGCACCGCCTGATATCTGTGCAAATGTTTCGTGTATTTTTATTTTTTATCTTCCCGGGCGGATCATTTTTCACCTTCTCGTTTCAACAAGTTTTTAAAACCAAAAAATTATTTCACTCCAACTGCAGCTACATTCGTTAATTTTTGACGGGTTGCGAGAATTTTTCCTTTTTTTTTTTTTATTTCTCCTAATTAAAATTCATTTTGTTCTTTGCGGAAAAATGTGAAGAATTGGAATTATTTTGGATATTTTGACGAGTTTAATAAAAAAAAAACATTTTTTATGTGTAAAAGATTCCTTTTTTTTTTTTTTTAATGTTACATTGTCGGATTTTGTCAAAATTTATGGAGCAAATTAAGCTACAACTCCAGTGATTCACATTCGTTTGCTTTGATAATTTTTCCATACAAATTGTAAATCTCCTTAAATTCATGTTCATAATGCATGTCCGTTATGTAATTTTATAAATCCGTTGTTTTAGACGAAAATGTTTTCAGTTATGAAGACAGTCGGTGCGTTTGAATATCAGTTGCTGCACACTTGGATTTAAATTTTGCGTGATATTTCAATATATTTAAGCAATTTTACCGCTGGAAGTGTGTGCTTTACGGTTGCTCGATTTATTGGTTTTTGCATGTTTTATTATTATTATTATTATTATTATTATTATTATTGACGGCTTATTATTTTATATTACTAATTTTTTATATTTTCAACATGCGAAAAAAACAAATTGTAAATCAAAACAGTGTGAAATGGAAGGCTCTTAGTCTCGATTTCTAAGGGAAGGATTTAACTTCAATCGCTAATGCATTTCTTGACATTAAGCATTTCTCTTTTTTTCGAAAATTGTCATTTTCCATCGGCGAAGCATAATGGGAATTTTGCTTTCTTCCTTGTCTGAAACCAGAGAAGCTTTTGAGGGACACTCTTAAAGAGGAATACGCGAAATTAAAATGAATCCAAACCGTTCGAGAATTAATTATTTATATCATTAATTATCCAACGCACCTGGTTTTCTTTTGTGAGCTCTCCATTTCCATTTGGAAATTTTTGCCCAAGATTTTTTGCCCTTCTCATACATTTTTATTTTCCCTTTCGCCTCCTCCTGGAAGCGAACTCGCGGAGATCTCCGCGTCCGCATCGCTTTCTTCCTCTTTAAATTATATCCGTGTGCTGCCTCTCGATTATTCGGCAACGTACGTGCATTGAATGCCGTGCAGACGGTGTTGGACCATCGGTAAACGATAAAGTTCGTGCTTGAATCCATCCGGTTGATAAAATATTGAAGTTTTAAATGTAAAATCGCCCCGCTAATGTGTGGATAAACTTAACTACCCTTTTTTTAATGGTGAGTTAGCAGATGTTTTTATGTCTGCCGTGCGATTGATTTAGCTTTTATCCTGTCTCGATGAAATATTACGGTTCATTCGCTTTCTTTTCCTGAACTGCTTCTTCCCTTTCAAACTGTTGTTTTTTTGGGAAATGATGTATTGATGGTACAGTGCTAGTGCATTAAATAATTCGTGATGTTGATGATCTACGTATCATTTCCTACAGTTAATAATAATTACCGTATGGGGAATATAAGTGAAATATATGTATATTTATATAATGCGAGTAGTGTGATAGTGTATCCACTGATAAATTCATCCTCTGGAATGCAATTTGGAAGTATTTAAAATTTTTCTTTCTTTTTTTTTTTTTCTTGTGGAAAATTGAATTTAAGCCAAGTGATTCACATGAGATTAGGTTTTTCTCTGTTTTCATCGATTCGTGGTTTACATCATGGCCTCCGGAGGAGAAATGATTTAAATTTAGCATTTATCAAGAAACAAACGATCGAACCATTCTTTTGTTGATCTAATTTTTCCATTGCGAAAAAATAAAACTTTGCGCAGGATCTGGAATATAGAGTTAATAATCACATATGTGTATTTTTGTATCGGGCAAGGGAAAAAGAATTATTTTCCTGACTCGGAGGTAAGGCATATGATGATAAATCGAATCGCAAAGTGAAATTATTTATATACGAAAACACATATATAAGTATTTGGACAGTCACAGTATTGTACTAAGATTGCACGGCTTGGCGTTATTCGTTATATTATCTTAGAACAACATTAATCCAACGTTCTCAAACCCTTCGTTTTTCTATAGGATCCATGTCGGTGCCGTTCAGAATTTGGATTCTTCTGCTGCCGTACTTGAGGTGCCACTATAACTCGTGTGAAATTTCAGTAAATTTTTTTCATTCCTCTGATTACGACTAAAAGTTACTTTTTTTTTTTTGAGACAAATTTCATTGTAATACGATACTAACCATATTCACACTTATAAGTAGAAATAATAATTGTAAATTTCGTCATAATGTCAATAACGTTAAGCACGAATTTGAACTATTTCGGCATGATTTCAAGTTATTCGGTCTAATTTAGCATTATTATTTTTAATTATTTTACCTGAGGACAGCTTTAAATTAAAAAAAAAAAAAAATTAAAAAGTTACACGTGGAGCAAACTATATCTTTGGTTTAAATTTTTACCTTTTAGGCAAGTAATGAACTGCACGCTTGATTTACATACAACTTACCTGCCTTTTAATATTTATGGGCCGTATTTTAATGAAAGGAAATATTGACGTTATTTGTTTTATGGAAATTTTAATAGTGCTTTGTCCTGGTTTAAGTACTTTGTGGACATTCGTCGGAATAATAATAAAAGTTAATATTAAACTCAAGTTCAGTCATCATTCTGCAATCGTTCTTATGATTAATTTGATTTTTGTTCGTTTTCGGTTTGTAATACATCAGTTGTAAGTCAGCGGACATGAGATGAAAGTGAAAATATATGTATGTATTAAAGCTAATTATGATATTTTAACAAACATTAAAGATGTTGACTGCTCTCAAATAGAAATATTATAAAATAAATCGTGATCATAAAAAAAAATTTTAATTTTTCCGAAAATCAAAGTCACCGATTGATGTTTGTTGCAATTTAGATATACATTGATGAAGAAAATATGTTTTTTCCATTATAATTATTGGAAAAAAAAATTTCAGTATTTTAATTTTTGATCCTTATAATAATCAAGGTTTTGAAATTCGTTTTCTCGTTCGCTAGAATACAGTATTATATTAAAGTTGAAGATTTATAGAGATGAATAAAAAAAAAGGGTTCGTCTCTTTTAGGTCTTAAAAAGAAATTGATATTTTCGACTGTGACCAACCCTTATGCTCTGCCAATGGCGGTTCTTACTTGGAAGGGTTGATTTAATTGGGCTATTATTATTTCTTTTCAACCATTTAATCCGACGTGTTAATACGGTTCGTTTTGAATTTGATGAAAGACATGAAAAACGAAGTGATTCATATTTTTCCTTACACATCGTCTTTAGAATAAAAAAGTTCTTGTATTTTTGAAAAAAAAAAATTAATATATGAATATATATGATATTGTTATGTAAAAGTGAATCGGATATTTGTGCTGAAGTCGCGTAAAGGGCTTCGGTATCGTCGTTTAAAATGTTTCAATGTATAATTCAGCAACGAAATGGCTTGTTCCACAACCCGGAGCTAAAAGATGTCTTTCCAGGTAAATTTATCCTTTTTATTATTATTAAATTATGTATATAATTTATGCTAAATACGTCCATCATGATTAAAAGTCCGGAATAGCGGTTTTTTTTTTCATCTTGTTCAAATTGAAAGTGACAGAACATTAATTTCGTTATAATAATAAGGTTATTTAAAAATCCATCCGTCAGGCACCAAGCCTGATTTTAGTAAATTTTAATTTTGTGTCTAATTTAAGAAAAAAAAAAAAAAAAAGGAAAGTCTTTATAATATTTTTTACGGTTATGCGATTTTAATAGCAAATAAACAGAAGATATGTAAAATATAAATTGACTAATGATATCCATGACGAGTAAATATCCTCCGAGGGAGAAAGTATCTTTCAGAAAATTACGAAGAACAGGAATGTTGTGTGGTTTTTGCATACCTCATTGGAAATATTAATCTTTCTCTTATTATTAAGAAAATATATTTAAAACCAACGCTCTCGACATCGGGGTTATGAATCAAATAAATGGGGATATATTCAATCGTGAATTCGATTCTGCTCAAATCGATTATTCTTTATTTCATCGTCCAAAACTCGTTGGATGTTCCTAATAACCGAAGAATTGGATATATGGTTTCGTTGCTAAAATTAGGATCGAATTATTATTATTATTATTATTATTATTATTATTATTATTTATTTTTTCATATTCTCACAGGCTTAGAAATTAAGCGTAGATTATCCCGAAATCATCCATAAGTTGCTTTAAAATTTTATTATTCATATTGCGTTCGAATCAAGTTTTCCAAATGTAAGACGCCGTTGAATCCCATACGATTTATTTATTTTTTGCCGGGACTGGATTTTGTGCCTCGATGGAAGAATATGTGAATAATTTAAATTTCGGCTGTATTTTTCTCTTAAACCTTTTACCATATGCCTTAACCAATCAGATGGAGTATAAATTCACTTTTTTTTTTGCTCGAGGTATGCAGCATTCTCTGCCTCCAAAGTCCAGATCCATTATTGGGATTTTTTTTTTAAGAATATACATTTGAAAAAGAGAGAGAAAAATGAAGGGATAATGTTTAAAAATGTTTGTTGAAGATCATTGGCTTTGTGTTGTTTTCAAAAGAATTCAGAAGCTTTGCTGGTGGTTGTCAAGTTGTGCCGGTCCATTCCTTTCGGATCTTTTTACTTTTTGAAAATGCGACTTAAAATAAGCGAAAAAGTAATCCTGTGTATGTGGCCAAACGTTAAAAACCTTGCTTTTGTGATAATTGCCTGGCAGTAAAACGTGTAATGCTTGTATGTATATATATATATTCGACCGATGTTACGAAAATAAATACATATCTGCGATGCTTTGTAAATAAATTATCTTGCAGTAACTTTTACAATGGAAAAAAAAAGTGCAAATAAGCGTTTGACACGTGAAAATTTTCCCAATTTTCATCTTGCATCCTTCAGGGATTTTATAATATCAAATCAACGTCAAAAACTTTGAGACCAAAGATTCTGACGCATTTTGTCACATGTTCCGCTTGTAAATAATATTTTGCTTTTTATTTTCATTACACGTCAGATTTAAAATTTTTTAATAAATTATGAAAAAAAAAAAACTTTTTGTAAGGTATTGAAAGATGATTTCTTTGTGTGCGTAAATGAAAATAAATTTCACTAAAACGGATTAGCAACAACGACTTTGACTTGCACTAGTTATTTTCATCATTTATTTATTTCATTAGCTGGTACTGGATAGAAAAAGTCTGAATGTAGTCGTGACATGTTTTAGTCGTTCGAACCTGCACTTTTATTTTTTTCCAGTTTTCCGATCCTCAAAATCTGCAAGTTAATTCATACATTTTTTTTTGGCTTTACTATCGTAAAATGTAATAAATAATTTTGTTTTTTTCTGAATTGCGGACGTTTAAGGTCTGAGACTTACCAAAGTTGGTAATTTCCACTTCCTTAAGCTTCGACTTCCATTGTTCGATCACGTACGGCTTGCAAGTTATCTATCCGATTCTTTTATTTCATTTGAATGAACCATCTTCAAGTGTTCAAATTGTTTATACACCATCAAAAGTAAAAATTAAAGAAAGTTTTT
>JAOWBB010006002.1:0-30076 GCA_028565995.1 Ricinus marginatus | reverse complement strand
TTATTATTATTATTATTATTATTATTATTATTATTATTATTATTATTATTATTATTATTATTATTATTATATTAATGAAATAAAAAGGATTTTAGTATCTTTAATTTTCATTACAAGTATCGTGAACTTGCACTGAATATAAGTGCTTTCTTGAATTGTTTTTGCACATCTTTCAAAAGCAAAGAAAATCTAAAGGGAATTCGATTAATGATTCTGATTCATCGATCAGTATAATCCTAATTAATTTATTTTTTTGCATCTTGCCCTTTTTTATTTATATAATTGATTTAGTTCGATTGCTATAATCTGCAAAATTAATTTGACAAAAGACATTCCATGTTAATTGTGAACTAAGTTGAAATAATGCTTTGAAACTGCTTTGCGCTACATCAAGCACAATCAGTATAATCACTTTTAAAATCATGAATTTATTAAATTAAATAGTAAGTGAAAGATTTTGAATGGAACAAAATATGAAAATTTTAGCTGCCAAAGTAAAGTTAAAAGGTTGGAAAATATGATTTTCCCGAACTTAAGTAAACGTCCATTAAAATCTCAATTCTTCTAACAAATATATACATACACGCATTAATTGTGTAACGAGATTTAGTGTCGTTGTTCGAATGTCAATGTAAAAAAAATTCCGAAGGCTCTCATTTCACAATGAGTCTCGGAATTAATTTAGAATTTTTTATTCTTGCATTTAATTAAAGCGTTAAAACTCAACGCATCATGCCAGATAGTTGAATTTTATATGTACATGAATATTAAAACCTGCAATAATTAAATAACAGTTTCCTTAATCGAAAATGAAATATTTAAAAACTGGGCCGAATTTTTTAAATTTTATTTTTATATTCACGTGTATTCCACAAAACTACATACGTGTTGATGAACAATGAGGTACAGGCATCGTTCGTGACCATTTAATTCCAGAGCATTCACATTGTATCATCATCAATTTGATTGCTGCATATTTGTGGATTGTAAACAAAAAAAAATTGTACATTTTTTTTTTTTTTTACAAGCAAAAGGTTTCGTAACTTTTCTCTTGCACGAAAATTCTGATTTAATCAAAGGAGAAAAAGAAATATGTAGAAAATCAGTATATATTTTTCCTACGTTTAATTAATAAGAAAATGTACAATTTTAAAAACGAAATACTTTTTAAGCATTTGTTAGCAATATGAATTTGATATATGCAGTGTTCGCGACAACTGTGTTTTAGACATTAAACGAAATAATTACATTTAACGAATTTTTTAAGCTTCTCTTTGTATCAGAGTGTGATAAATTAAGTGACTTTTTTTTTTAATTGTGCTTATGTACGGTGATAAATTATTATGAAGCTTTTTGTATTTTGTATGAACTAATTGTTTTCCCCAAGTGCGAAGCCAAATAAATATGATAAATGGTAATTTATGCAGCTGCTGAGTGTTTTGGATCATTTTTTATTTGATTTCGTTAAGGGTCTTGTGTATTCATTCGCCTTTTATATTTTCTTAACTAATCAATTTAAAAAAAAAAGAAAAGAAAAATTTATTCACAATATTTTTTTAATTCAATTTTTATTCAATTAACATGTAAATTTTTTAAATTATTGAAAATATTAGAAATTTTTTATAAACGTTTATATATATATACTTGTACCGTTGCAATTTTTTAACGGTAATTTGAAAAAATCTGAAATTTTTATGTTTTTGGATGGATTTTTTATTTTTTCGAATAGCGGCAAGAAGACTAAAGCATGATTCGAAGTGAATTGGTCGAGCGATTAAGACTGTTTTTAATGAAATTTTCTCGATTTCCACTTATTCATGATACGTTTCATTTACTTGAAATGGCGACTTTTATTTTACTTTGCTGTTTTAGGAAATTTTAAAAATGTGATTCTTGCAATCCGAATACCGAAGGAAGATTGAAGTCAATTTTTATAATGATAAAATTTGGCGACCAATCAATAGCTGTCCAATGGCTTTCAGAAAGATTCGGGTAGTTTGCGTTGCACTGGTGAAGAGTTTTCTTGCTTTTCTCAACGGCAGCAATGCACTGCGAAGGGAGAAATGATTTCCCAAGAGGGAATGTTAACAGCTCAAAGGCAACTCGAGTAAATGTTTTATTTGAAAGAAAAGATTAAAAAAAACGAGAAATATTTTCTTTTTTTTTTTTTTAAGTCGAATTTTCATTGAAGATAAATCTGCAGAAGCTCAGTTTGCGATGGTTTTTCTGCCTTTCGCCGATATCACGCAAACTTCCTGAAAAATTTTTGAAAAACGAGCTTTTACTAAATATCGAAACTGGCAGCTTTAAGGAAAAGGAAAAAAAAAAGAAAAAGAAAAAGGTTTTTCGGAGAAGAAAAGTTGTAGTTATTCCTTTTGCTGCTGCCATTTTTGAGTTATGATTATTCCTAAAAGATAAAAAAAAAAAAAATTTCTTTTTTAACATATGAAGAACGCCCAATTTGACATTCAACTGTGTTGATTCGAATTGAGCGGAAAATTTTATTTTTTCGAAGCCAAAAAAACAATTTGCTTTTATAGACAAAAGCAAACTCTGCTAAAATCGACGTTCTGTGCCATTAAAACTGAAATGTTGTCCGATGACAACATCAATTTATTTGTGATGCTGCATCTCCGGCACGACCGGATTTTGCTTGAAAACTGACATTTTCGAACGGCAACAAAGATGTTTCTGTTTTCTTCTTAAATATTCTCCTTCAGATGCCGAATGAGTTTTTTCTTTCAGTATAAACATGAAGAATATTTTGCCGAATCTGCTCGAATGCAAACTTCCAAGTCGTGGTCCGGCGATCGAAAGACGATAATAAAGCGACTTTGTCCCAATCCGCGATGTTTTTCATAATCTTCGTGCGAATAAGCACATTTTAGAGCTTGAAAGTATATTAATATGATCGATTTTGCTTTCTTTTAATCGGTTGTAAATATTCTCCATCTTTATCTTATTTCAGAATTTTTATTTTTATTTTTTTTTTTATTTTTTAATACTTTCATACGATTAATAATGAATTAGTGCGAAATTAACATTTTGTTTAATATACGTTTTAATATTCTTAGTAAGTAATCAGGCACATACAAAATACGCGTAAATGTAAATAAGCGGCAGCTGAAAATTTAGTTTGTTTATCGATTATTAAAATTATTGATTAACTCATGTAAAATAATTTTTATAAAATGCCTCTTAAAAATGGTATTTAAATGTGTCTTAATGGAGTTGAAAAGTGAGTAAGAATTAAATTTTAACCCCTAATCGCATGGATCAGCAATTTAATGGCAGTTTCAGTTTATAATTAACTTTCTGCTTTAAGTTTTTACGGTCAGAGTAATAATTTTTTTTTTTTTTCAATCAGTTTGACAAATAATCTTTCAAGACTATTTCACGCACAACGCAAAAATTATTTAACTCATACAAGGATTAGTCGAATAATTTATTTATAATCGGTTCAGTTTTAAAATTTTTTAAATACCATTTTGATGAAATTTTCGTTTTTGAATGTAATTTATGTTCGGATATTTATTCAATTAGCTCAGCATATTATAATGAATGTATGTATCCAATGGATTTAAAAATTTTATTATGAGTGAAATAAGGTATCTGATAATTATTTTAAAAGAGAGAGAGAAAAAAAAAATTTATCCTTAAAAATTTTAAATAAAGTAATTTTTATAAATTTTAAATGTTCATCTGCGAAAAATTTAAATTTGAAGCTTCCCCCCGACTCGACCACCTCAGCACTTTCGTTTCAGGAAGTCTCGCTCCGCTGTTGAAAGGTTAAAATTGTCATTCTAAGCAGTCTCTGCCTGCAGAAGACTGCAGAAGGAAAAGATGTAAAGATCAATTAGAGTAAGAATGTTAAAAACCCGATGTCAGTCAGTGACTTTGTATAGCAAAATGGTTTTATCAACAACTACTAATGAGAGTTTGTCATTCGTGCCAGTGCAAACATGCGCAGCGCTTTGCACCAGGTTTAAAACTGTTTTCCTGAAACGTCTTTACGATGAGCGAATCTTTTTATTTTTTACGATGCCCTATGAAGGTTAATCAAAAACCTAAATTCTGGCTGTGATGCCCCGAGCGCAATCCCTTCTTTGCCGTCCTCACATCGGCACATCTTTATAAACCTTAAACCTATGAGTTTTGGGAGCTTTTGATAATTAAAAACTTGTTCTCTTAACTAAATTTTTTCACTGCCTTTACAAATACCTGCATCGAAGTTGCACGAATGTCTGGCATTTTAGATTTTTTTAAATGGATTTTTATTTTTCTTTTCCCCACTGCCGTCCCTTTCACTTTGCACGCGACTGCCTCTTTCTCAGGAGCTTCTTGAGGTTGTTGAAAGGCATGTCGAAGAAGAGAGTGAGGATGACGGATGCGAGCAAAATAGACGAATACTCCATAACGTCCATCTGAAAAGTGACATTTCAAGTGAATGGGAGGAAAAAAAAAAAAAAAAAAGCTAAAAATGTTTTTAAAAAATTTAAGTCTCGCACCAGAGAAAATATGGAAAATTCCTGGGTATATCTTTGCCTGCCTACGTTGTAAAAGAAAATTGGAAACTGCACCAAATACACCGCGTAGGATATTCTCGTCCAAATTATGCAGCACTTTGACGAAAGTATCCGCCCCGACAGTCCTGAAAGCAACGTTTTTCCAGCATCTGAGTCTTCCCCTTCGAATCTGACACAAAAAAATAACGTTGGCGATCACGGTGCTCACCTCCGTAGCCCATGTGGGAAGCGAAGATTATCCAGAATAAGAAAAGACACCAAGCGATTGGCGCAACAGCAGAATAAACCGCCGCTTCGTATCTGTCATATTGATATCCGAGGTAGCTCATGTTCATTGCTTTTGAAATCACGAAACAGAACAAGCTCAACGACAGCATCCAACCCGTTCTTTTAATGTGGGATTTCATTTTGTATTCCCTGCCGCAGTGTCGCAGGACGTAGCCCGCTATGAGGCCGATTACATACACGGTCAGCCTGTGCGACGGTATTATGTACGAGTAATTGGCCGTGTTGATCATTTGGCTCACTCTGAAACGAATCACAGCCAACGACATATTGAGGGCATCGGGAAAGCAATTTCAGGCGGCTTGAAAAAGAAGGAAAAATAATCTTACGACGTTCCCGGATAGATGAAATAGCTCAGGTTCTTCGACAGAGTGAAATAGTAGCGCAGACCCGTGGATACCAACGCCAGGAAGGCAAGGAAACCAAGTCCGGGGACCTGCCATTTGTGAACGATGTAAACCAGGATCGGGGAGAGAAGGAAGAGTTGGGTGTCGATTCCAATGTGGTGGGTGTGCGTCAGACACTGTAAATCAGAAAGGTTTCGCTTAAGAATTAAGGCTGGCCGGGAGGGTTGTGGATTTCGGAAAGCAAAGTGAAATCCACGTACCATGTTTTCGAAGCCAAAATAATTGTGTACGAACAAAAAGTTTTTCCACCAGGAATTTTTGCACGAGTTCGAATGGTGGTCGACGGTCAAACCCCACTGGGGCCCGGATCCCAGCTCCGGCAGGATCACAGTGCTCAGAAGAACGGTCACCACCAGCAGAGGAAAAATCCTGAAATCGACAGATTTAGGTTTCGGTTAACTCCGTCAGCTGCATTCCTGACGGGCCCAACGTGCATCTGCCGCAAAGCACCTCGACAAACGTCGATTCCAATTTCGCTAAGTTTACCTAAGGGACCTGTTCAAATATTCGCTTTTGATGTTGAGCGTTCCGGTTTTCCTCAGGGTTTTAATGAAAGAATAAGACGTCAAAATCCCGCTTATCATAATGAAGGAATCCGTGTACAAACTCGCCATTCGAGCCAAGATTGTCCAAGACTTGGAAAGAGCCTCCACCATGTAAGTCCTGTGAAAAGTGAAATGCAAAGTAGCTTTGAGTTGCTTCAGTGCGCGATGCGAGGTTGCCGTCAGCGTTGATCTGACCGGAGTTCGTCTCACCTGTTCGAATAAGGGTAAAAGAACATCGCCATCGACTTATGCGACAGCAGGAGCAGCAGCGCGTTTATCATTCGCACTCCGTGAACGCTTTTTATGTCTTCGGATTCCCCTTCTGTGGTCATCAACTGCTTCACGTTCCTCCTGAGCGAAAAGCAATTCAGGAAATCCACGGAGAACGAGCTGCCGTGGTCGGCGCTTTCTTCCCTCGTCGAATCCATGAACGTCGATATGGCGATCACTATCGCGGCAGAAATGAACAAGGAACTGGAAATAAAAACGAGATGATCAGGACTCCGGGTTCGCCTAGAACCCGGTATTGGGTCGTGCAGAAAATGGCAAATCTAATGGAAGAGCGACACCCGAAACCACTTGTGACAGGCATCGAAACATTGATGTTTCAGCTTTTGATGAAGCTGTCACAAGTAATCCTCAATTTGCTCATGGGTTAAGCCCTGTACTTGGATTCCCTCATCCACGGACGGAATGCGGTACCCAGGGTGCGCTCGAGATACGACCGTTCGAGTCACTGGAAGGTTCTCACGAAGCTCGTTTCTCAGCGGAAACCCGAAACGAGCCGCGGACCGGAATAACGAAGACCTCGGAAGAAATATCCAGCGGGGTGCAGGTCCAGCATTCCCCGTGCGGCAGGGGCCTCCTTCCGACGCAAAAAGAGGCCGAGCCCTACCTGACGACCAAAAAGGAGGTGCTAAATTTAAACGTTTTCCTTAGGTAGCACATCTCCGGTTCAACTTTGACTTGCACATCAAAGCCCGCTCCGTTCCCGTAGCCGCGGACCAGTTCCTCCAGACGTTCTTCGAGATCTTTGTGGGAGCAAGAGCTTGGCACGCAGAAAGCCCAGTGTATGGTGGAAAACCTCGGCACTCGGTGCCCGGGCTGCAACCGAAGAAAAAACGAGAGCGAAGTCATTCGAAAGGTTCGAAAAGATGACCGTCAGAAGGCGTCGCGACTTCCGGGCGCGGAACGCCGGACGGAAAAATTGACTCTTACATCGCTCATTTCGCTCCTGAAACTGTGGTGGCTTTGCACGAGGTCGTAAATCTTCCCGAACTCTCCGTGCTCGAGCAGAGCTTTGCGGGGTTTGATCTGAAAGTAGGCGAGGCAGTACTTTCCCCGGATTCCGGAACGGGAATCTTCCGCACTCAGGCACTGGTCGAAGTCACCAAACTGGTTGACGTTGCCGTTGAGGATGCCGGAAGTGAGTTTGCCCGAAGAATCGTACACTGCAAGCGAGACGGGTTCCGCCGACGTTATTTTCGTCGGTTTCCATTAAATTTTTGCGGAAGGTCTACACCGGAGGCCAATGGCTCGACATTCGGAACGTCCGAAATGCTTTTCGCATTTTCTTCCGTCCGGCTGTTTTTCAACTTCCGATAGGACATCCCACCCAACAGTGCATACAATGAACTCATCCATGTTAATTGCTTAGACCTTGTGCAGCAATTTCTTATTAGATTCTGATTGAATCTTAACGTTTGGCTGCCGGTCCGATACCGACCACTTAAACTACCCTAAATTTTTATTGCGAATGCCATACGGGATTTGTTATATCCGCAGGATGGGTTTACAATATGCTTCCAAAGGGAAAATAAGTCGAGAATTTGGGCGATTCATATCCCAAATAATCTTTTCCTAAAACCTTGGTTCTGTTTTTCTTTTCTGTATCTCTCCAATTAGCGAACAAATAAAGCTTACTCTTTAACGCCCATAACTTAAGATCTTCGAGCTGCCTGCGGTATGTTTCGGTGTCTCTTTTACAACCTTTGCTTTTTGCCTTTTTCAGTGAAAGGACGAAACTAGATCCAAGAAAGTGAAGCTTCCTCTCAATCGATTCGAATTTTCCGTCGTAAAAACCTTAAATAAACGATGAAAGACTTTCAGTCGCTGTTAAACGGCACCGAAAAGAACGAGTGTGGACAATAAATTTGAACGGAAAAAAGAAAATCTGAGAATCTGAAAATGCATCAAATCGCGAATAAAGCGAATGTTACACCGAACGAGGATCGGCTCGAAACCGATATACAAAACCTTAGCTCACGGATGGATATGGTACCTTGTGTACCTTGCGTCGGAGACTCCCGCGTTGCACAAAAAAGTAAAATTAATATTACATCTGCATCGGTTGAGTATTTATCAGTCTTACTTGATTCGGGCCATTTCCAGGGATGAACCTTCCTCGGCGAATGTTCCGCCACCACTGGATCTGTGCCGTTTCTGGCAGTCCGCTTCGATGGACGAGACGAACCTTCCGGCGTTTCAACTCCGCCGCCCTCCGTTGTAGTATCATTTTGGAAATCGCAGGCGCCGCAGAGGAGGAGAAACAGCGAAAGGACGAGAATGTCCCGCCCGGCAATCTTCGCCATGATCCTGCCAAAAAACGACATCAGTTCGGAGAGCATGAGCCGCAAGGCAGGTTGCACAACGTGCGGCGCTGCGAATTTAAATGCAATTGGGCTTGCCAAAAAGCGACGCGGAAATGCCGCGGCAGGTTAAACAATTCGACGTTCGTTCCCGGGAGCTTGCAAAATTTCGAGCGGAAAGCCCCTGGCGTAATCTCAAAAGGAAAAAAAAAAAAAAAAAGAAAAGAAAAAGAAAAAAATGCGAACGCGAAACGTACGTGACTTCAGAACGGTCGTTTTCCCGTTTCGTTCGGGGCACGAGAGACATCACATTTTTGAACCTGCGACATGCGAACGTGGCACGTCGGATCGCACCGATCCCATTTGCGTCGGGTTTTCAGCGTGCGAAAAATCGAAATTCTGCAGTTTTCCAGAGGGAAACTCAGCCGCCGGAGAACTGCACCGAAGTTGCTCCGGGCTCCCGGGGATTTTCCACTGCCGGGACGCCAAGTGAAAAAAAAACTGAACAAGGTACTTGTGATTTTACCGCGAGCACCTTGACGGAAACGAGGAGAAACCACGCAATCCTTTCTGTCGCTAACCGACAGAACTTCTCCGCATCCGACCCGACACCCCCTTCTGCAGGGGCTGTATATATTTCGACTGCGGCAAACTCAAAATTGTTTAAAAAATAAAAAAATTACTCAAGTAAAAACATATTATGAGTACCATCGCCATACAATTTCGCTCGGTTTATGTGATATTTGAACCACGACTCGAATGAAATGAAAATCAAATTTGAATTTTGACCGTGCCGCCGTTGAAAACACTTAGGACACGCATTCTTTTTGGACTTGAAAAATTTGTCCGATCCAACATTAAATACCTAAACTTATTTGCTTGTATTTTTAAATTTTCACAATTGGACATGTCACGAGTTAATTTAACGTTTTAATAATTCGTTCGTGGAGTTGCTTTTGTAGCAGACATATTCAGAAATGAAAGGAAATTGCTGTTATATAATACAACGATGGCTTTTCTTAGCGGCTCGAAGAACATGTAAGTGATACGACAAAATTAAATCATTTTTTTTTTTTTTTTTTTTTTTTTTTTACCGTAAATTGATACCCCGAAATTATTATCAAAAGCGAAATTAAATCATCTCTTTCTTAATTTTTAATACTTAACGCTCCGTTCGTCATATTTCGCTCTTGCAGCAGCATCTGAATGAAATGATAAAATTCTTTAGTTTAATTTTTAAACATTTAAATTGGTGCCGTCCACGTATCAAAATTAAAATTATAAAAATTTTATTACCTGACCAAGAGATTTAACCGAGAGAAATCTAAGGCAACGTGTATTGCTTATATATATATATACAATGTGTGCGTGTTGTATGTATAAAATGTGATATCTTCTTGAAATGAGTTTTCACAATTTTTCTTGCCATGCATCGAACAACCGAACGCTTCCCGGATTCGTCAGCGTGGAGCTGAAGACACCGAATGAAGTCCAAGGCAATTTGGCACTGGGATAGACGCAAAACTGACAGAGAGAACCGAAGGACCAGTCCTCACGCAGTATTAAGCTTATGGTGGAAATACTGTACCTCTTCAGTCTGGAGAGGGCTACGGTTATATAATGAAAAGTCAATATTAGCGGTGAATAATAGATTTTATTGTAATGCATTCTAGGCACATCCGTTTTGTCTTCTTTCATTACATGTTAAATATTTAATTGGGATGAGCCACACGTGTGTGTGTGTGGCCCTTTAAGCGGAATATAATTACATACCTTAATAATTTCAATTTCTTTCACATTTGGTTCATGAGTTGCCTTTTCCGGCAAAATTATTCGGTCGAAAGAAACTACACTGAAAGAGTAAGCGCATTTCACAACGAGTTCAACAAAAAGTTATTTCAATAAAATCATTAATTATTTATACACGTAATTAGGTACACATGATAAAAACACTGGTGCAACAGATCCAGATATTATTTCTAACTCTGAACCTCGGATAATTTACCGTATAATGTTATGAATAGCTATTTTTAAAATTTACATTTCTGATTGTGCGTATTCTTATGTGTGTATATATATATATATATAATTTGGGCAGTTTACATAATAATATATATAAAAATTTTTAAATGCACATGCTAATATTTATACATAATTATGTGAGCTGGTTCTATCGTCGTTATCTGGGATTCCCGTGATAGTGTCAGACGGAAATGCTCCTGATTCTGGCATCGGAAAAGGACCTTATCCAGCCCTGGTAGGAGTCGATCCGGTAATGCAGACTTGGGTTTATCCTCTCGTCGCAAAATGACCTCACAACTATGCCAATTTGAATGAGTTCCTCGTCCATGAGTATAACGGTGGGGCCTCCCAGGTTGCCCCAGCAGTAGCTGACGTTGCTGTGCGTGCAAAACATCGTCGTTTCATTGTAGTTGACATCCGGATAAACTGCAGCGCACGCCGTGACGTCGTCCTTGTTTAAAATACCCGTCACGAACCTGAGTTCGTAAAAAGAGGTTTTCGGCATGGGCTCTCCGGGCACATCCCACGGCGCTCTGACAAAACCGACGGTGCCGAACGTGGTTCCGTACGTCGAGAGAGGAAGCGTGGGCGGATTTCCCGACAGGAATATCGGCTTGACAGTTCTCGAAAATCTAAATTTCCTCGTCACAACCAGAATGGCCAAATCCTCGTCGCTCTTGACGATTTCCTCTACGAATTTGACCTGCGAGTTTCTCCCCCACCAGGCACCCATGTAACCCGCCACGACGAGTATGTCAGATTTGTCATCTTTCAGAAGGCATTCCCTGACCGTCAGCACGTACATAGTGCCAATAATGGAACCCATGCATAAAAAATTTCCAGAGGTTTTTCTGAGGATGACGGCTGCATAAGATGTTGCCTCCGTGTGTTGTAGCTCCTCGCAATCTGGGAGCCTGTCTTCATATGGTCTTGCCCTCGGCAACAGATTGTGACTGAAAAATGAAACACGTGAATAATGCAGCATTAAGTACCTATTAATCGAGGCTGCATGTATATTATCATCTGCTAATGAGGTGACTTTGAAACGAAAGCTTTTCCAGTTAAACTGCTTAAAATTAATGCTTGTTACAAGTAACGTAAAGCGAATTATGTTTCAAACTTTTAATGTGCAAATTGGTGAGTTCGCCCTTTTTCTCGGAGATGCTTGCTTACCAAATTTTACTAGGATGATATAAATATTTCTACCTTTCCAGTGCTTTGTCGTCGTAGAAAATGTTGTCGTCGAATTCTGAGTTACCGTCATACTGAGCAACTACAATAAGAACACAATTTAATAAAAGTATATACAAAATCATATTAAATATGTATAAAAATAAATAATGTAAATATTTCATAAAACTGGTGGTTCAAAAATGTTTTTTTCATAAATAAATGAATGCTTTTAGAATAGCAAAGTGGATGCAAACGTTCGTGAATGTGAATTTCTTTGCTGTCGCATTTTTGATCTCTTTCTCTCATCTTCTGATCATCTCTAATCTTTGCACACAAAATTACCGAATCTGCCTTTTGCGTATATTTTCATGAGCAGTTACCCAAGAAACTGATTTCTTTTCTTTACCATTCGATTTTCACCCTGAAGTCTTATATGAAAATTGTTAAGAGACATGTAAATGATTGTATCAGATTTAAATGATGAACCATTCTCTTCTTTCTTCCTTATGGCATGGAAACAAAATTTTTTACATTTTTTCCTCATGCCAAGTGAATGTGAATTGCTGACGCTTTAAGAAGTGCTTCATTGGCAATTTTTTTTATTTTTAATATTCTCAAAACTGTTGAACGAGCTTTGTCAACATTTTGAGCTTTCGAAAGATCGATTGTCCAAAGTGTAAGCGCAAATTTGAGAATCTCGGTTAGGTCAGTTGAATACAGAAACTTAAAATGTCTTCATACCTAAGTCCACATTTTGGAGCATCTTCTTACTGATGAAGTCGAAGCTAACTGCACAAGAAGATTATTTCCTTTCTTCCTGCGACCAGACCGAGTGCACGAGGGAAAACTAACATAGATCAGTGCTTAGTTAGCATGAGCAACTGCTTAGAAAACGATCTCTAACTATCGCCTTTATAGAAAAAAAAGGATCAAAAAATCTACGGCTTTTAAAAATGTCATATAATAAATAAAAACTAAAACTGATATATAAGTTTCCATAATGTAAAGCGTATCTATATATATATATATTTGAAAATCAATTACGAATCAAGTCATAATGTTGCTCCAGTCAAAGTCGTCCAGTATAATCTCCTTTCGATGAGACACTTCAAAATATCCCAGTGATATGTTCTGCGGCTCCAATGAATACAAACTATTTTTAAAAATTTGGGCTTACTTGACATCACTAATGTACAAGACTATTAATTGCATAATTTACTGTAACAAATAAATATCTGTGTTTTTCGTTTCCAAATGCAGAATTTATACAAGGAATTTGTTCTTTTCACCACGAATAATGCAGATTATCAGAATACGGACAATCCGAAAAATACGACTGTCGATTTGGTCGGAAAAAATAGTTTGACACGATTCTTGAGGAACAAATTACGTCTGGCAGAAGGCGGAGGAAGTAAAAACGAAGCCCCGCAGACGAAACTGAGATAAACGAAGCGATGGCGAAGCTGAATCTCCAGAAGAAGAAATCTACAAGAAATTTTATGCCGGGCAGCCGACGGCATTAGGATGATGGCTGCGGTCTTACTTGGCGTGCTGTCGTCTAAAATGCATCTTTAAGGTAAGAGTTTGAGCGAATCCAGCGGTCATGGACGTCTGTGCGTATGACTATCAGGGGTGCCAAGTTAATAGTGCAATTGCTGAAATAGACCACTCCCAACTGTACCATATTATTTTTTTCGAATCTGACAACCGGACCTCCGACGCAACCCCAACAAAAGGTGGCATTACCCTGGGTGCAAAACATCCTCACATCGTCCATAAGGACGGTCGAATAATTTTTTGCGCAGTCGTCCATCACGATGGCAGGTTCGTCTTTCATCTCGTAAAACAACTCCTTCGGCAGGTATTCCCCCGGTACGTTCCAGTTCTGCACCGGTATTCCAATTATTCCGTATGGTCCGCCGTAAATTTCACCCATCTGCAAAGCTTTGTTTTTTGGATTCATAAGCTTCGTCGGTTTGACGAAGTCATTGAAAAGAAACGGCCTGTGCAACCGCAGCAGGGCCAGTTCTTTCTCGTGCCTGATTATTTGCCGCACTCTTTTTACTTGACTGTTGCGCCCCCAGTAGGGTCTGACATATCCGGCAACGACCCAGATCACATCAATCGTCGTTCTGTCGAAACACCGCTTCACCGTCAGGACGTGATGATTGTCTATTATGCTTCCCATGCACAGAAACCGACCCGAAGATTTGTACAGTATCAAAACCACGAATGGCATGGCATCGGTGTGCCACGAATCCTCGCACGATGGCATTCTCCTTTTCAGCTTTAAGGCTCTTTTGCACCTGGGAAGGAGAAAATTAAATTTTTTTTAATTTTTCTGTTACAAATTTGAACACATCACGAACCTGAAACAAGTGGGAAGAAGATCAGACGTACATCGGTTTAAAAATTTCATTTTCCGCATTGGTGGAAAATATTCTACGCGACAAATCCAAATGTAATTTTATAATGACCTGCACAAATGCTAATTCTCATCAAATATGCACATATTAATATAAATCAGAATAGATGATGTCAAACCAAAAAACAACGTAAACAAATACATATCTCTGCAGATCGATGTCGCTAAAGTGAAGTTTTTCGCAAATAATATGCACGTACATCCAGACCACAAATTATTTTTTCGTGCGAAACCCAATTGGCTTTCATAACGTTACGCATAACATATAAGTGATGCATTAAACATATTTTATCGATGGATTTTCTCGTTGAAACACACGAAAGTTAAAAAAAACTTTTCACATAACAAACCTGACAATGTCCATTGACATCACGCTGGTATTGGTGGATAAAGTCATTCCAAGTAAATAAAAAAGGGTTAGACTTAAAATAAAAATTTGAGCTATTATCATTATTAAATTATATCTTTTAATAAAAAAAAAAAAAATAAATTATAAAATAAACATGGTCAATATCTGTCAAAGTGGAAACATACAAATTCATTTCATTTGTTTAACGTGTTAGAATTAAAGGAATCAAATTTTCGTCTCGCACCTCGGAAACTATTCATGTTTCGGTTTTGAGGAACTTAATAATGCATTTCACGTAGCGCGTCCATTATTAACGCGGGCATACATTAAGGGGTAAAAAATATTTTTTAAAAATGGTTTAAAGGTGTCAATAATTCGATAATGACGAGAACCAAATTTTCGAAATTAAAATCGTCTCGAATTTTTTTTTTTTTTTTTTTTTTTTTTTTTATATTTATGGGCGCTCTCGAAATGTGAATCTATCGAAAACATATATATATTTTGTGAAAGTAAATACGGCCAATCTTGTGATATATGTCTATGTTTGCATTCTAAATGGTTAATACCTGCTGCAGGTTCAGATATGTCGCATTCCCCGTTACCGTAATTACGCTCATATTTACCTTGCGAAAAGTCACGTGACGCAAAAATAATATTACAAAATACTCAAAATTTTGCTATTCCTACCTTTCACACGAGCTAACACGAATTAGTTCTCTTTTCTAGTCCACGAGAAAAACTTCTGCCTTTCGTATCCGTACTCAAACAAGTATTAGCAATAAGTACATTTTTCTATCTTCCACATCGCTCCTTTCTTCTCGCCGAAGGATGAATCAGGTATGAAACTGAAGAAATTACTCCGAAATTATTTTCACGTTCGATAACTGCTGCCGCGTACCTTTTTAAAAAGAGAAAATTTTTTCCCCGCAAACCGAGAGGACTTCCGGTAGTTGAGCAGAGATTTTCGCGAGATGCAGCATCAGTTTTGTAGGAACGTTCTTTTTTAAATAATGCACGCCAACCGACCGCGATCCCGTGTGACATTTATTTGTCGTTTACGCGTCAGGCCTTGTGTCAGATTTTTTTTCTTTTTAATGTGCGTTTCATAAACACGGAGATGGAAGCCGGTTAAAAAAAAAAAAAAAAAAATCTCTTCAAAAGTAAACACTGAAATTCCACGCTGATCGCAGGCAGCGCCCGTGGGGAAACGAGAAATCTGTGAGATCTTCCGGATTCTGATGTTCGGATTGGTGTAAATATTAACATCCGTCTGCGGATTTCAAATTGTTTGCACGTTGTCCTTGCTCGAACTGGAAATCGAAAATGGCGAAAGTCACGTCCCGAGAGACCCGTTCGGAAAAGTGAAAGGCTTCGAGAGGATTTCGAATTTTCAAAACGGCTGTCCCCCCTCCCCCCGGTCTCCCGGCCGGGGAGAAAAAAAAAAGGCATCAAAACGTCAACTTCGAATCGGTTTTTCGCATTTTCGGTCACCGTTTAGTCGCGGTATTCCAAAGCAACGAACGCGTCAAAAAGATATTGAACAATAAACACCGCACTTAAACAATTTGAAAACTGTTTCTAATTTAAACGTGAACAATGTTTGAGATTTTAACATTATAAACCCTGCGATAGTGCAAACTGTTTCCCCGGCAAATTGCCGTCGGTTTTTTAAAATGTTCGCAGTACGTGAAAATTTCGGGGAACGGGGGGAAATGAAAAGATGCGACAGGTTTTCCCGTTCCCGTGGGGAAAAAAGTCGGAAAACCGTTTGGGGCAATGGGATTTTTGAATGTTCGAAAATAAATGATGAACGTGCGAAATTTCGAGATGGCAAGGATTTAATATTTTTGCTAATATCGACGGTTTTTTTTTTTTCGACGCTCGCGGACGGCACGCGAGGGAAACTTTAAATCGGCGTCGCCAACAACGGCAAACGTTGGGGGGGAAAAATTTTCCCCGAACGTATTTCAAGCAGGAAACCTCGGGTAATAACCGAACAGGAATCTCACTCCGAAATATTCAAAATGTCGAATGTTTCCTTCTCGCATTTGGGACACTTCAAACAACCAAACGGAAAAATCCGCGACGTGATTGGTGGAAAAACTCCACTCTTTTCCTTTTTTTTTTTTAGGCTTTCGCTCAAACGGACAAAGTTGGTGATTCACGTGCTGAGGTAGGACGTCTGTGGTCTCGCAGCATTTTTTCCCTCACGTCAATTCCGAGAAATCGTCCTCTATGTCTCGAATTTTTGACACGGAATTGAAGTTCTTTTCTTTTTAAAAATAAGAAATGATAAAGGCCTACAAACGCGTTGTACCGATTTCTTTTTTTTTTTTTTTTTTTTAATCGTTGAGCGGAACTTTTGAAACAAAAGTTGTTTCGCTAAAAAAGCAGAGAGAAGTGGAGGGGTGGGGGAAGGAAAGAGAGCTTTTCTAGAAAATTAACTTTTCAAAATGGCCGACAGACTTGAGATCGCATCCCCTTTCATGCGAAATTGATTTTACTTCCAGAGCGGATCATATTCTTCGGACTTGGAGAGTTCCGGAAAGTTGCTGAATCCAAAATCACCCTCGTCTTCGCACTCTGGAAGTGACATTTACCAGCGCATCAATTCGCTCGTGGAAAGCGACAGAGATCAAAATTCGCCACAAGAATGTGAGTTTTGTTTCAGAAAAATTTTCATCGTTTCAATTTACTTGAAACCACGTTTTTTGAACGTGAAATTAATTGGCAGATTGCTATTTCTACCCAACGACTTGAAACGGTAGATGAAGCCTTTTCGCACGCCTTTGTGGTGCTGAAAGCGGCCTTACGACTTTGTGACTTCAACGACTCCGATTGTAACTTTTTTCAGTTGCCAAATGCAGGGAACTATACATTGCATGTACTTAACCGCAATGGTTTTTTTTTCTGTTCTTTCTCATTACAACTGAATAGGGCGGAATCCCGAAAAAGGTCAAAGCCGTTATTATTTCCATTACTCTTGTATGGTAGTCTGAGATTGTCTTTTCGGCGTGCAGAACTAAAATACTGCAAAACTCTTCTGCTTTTCATTTTTTTGTTTATATGAATTTACTAGACCGACATGAATGAGAAGTTTACTTAATAGGATCAGTTTATCCAACCACATTCAAGCGCCATCCCGGTACCGTGCGTTGCTAATGTTAACATTAAGATATACAGTTGGACACCGCCACATCGGACATTTTATAAAGGTTATTTAGAAATTGCAAGGTTTTCAATAGAAAAAGACGCTGATATTAATACTGCAGGATATCGTGCGCTCACTTTCGTGGCATGGTAAAATTTCGTGCTCCACATATTAAGGCATACAAAGGTATTATCTTCGTTTACTTCGTTTGCACTGTACGCATTCTGGCCGGTAATTGGCCCGATTGTATTTTACCGTTCTTCATTTCCGAGGACGGATCCAAAATTCTCTTCAAGAGTGGAAGAGCGTGAAAAAAAATTAACGATGCCCGATATTATTTTGAGATAAATTGATTCTGTAAACATAAACATAAATAAATAAACATGAAAACAGAAAGAACTGACTGGAACGTGTAGATATTCCTGCTGTTCAAAACTTTCAAAAATGAAAATCTGAATGATATTTTTATTTGTTCATTTACAGTATAATAAATCATATAATACCATTTACAGACCATGATTGCATATTATTTTTAAATAGTATCAAGAAGAAGCGTTTAAATGTTTTTATTATTGTACATTTTCATTTAATAAAAGTTAATGAACATTTATTTCAGTCAGTTAATTCATAATAATCTGACATCTTCGTAAGAATTATATTCTTAAGGTTTGTGGATTACTCTAGTGGTTAATGATACCTTGCTGAGTTTACCTATGATATTCAAATTATTTTTATTCCTTGCACCATTTGTCTAAATTCATATTTATTTTTTGTTTCGATGTTATATGTGACAATTTGATTTTGGATTTTATTATTAATTTATATTTATTATTGTTATTTACATGCTAAACATGTTATCTTGCGAAAATAATTCTTAAAATACGATTTCATTATTTATTAATATTCGCCTTTATAATTTTAAAATGAAAATTTCAGTTATTGGTCACTGAACAATGTTATTATATAAGTTGATTTCGAAAATGTTAAAAATCTTCATGTTCTATGAATAATTCCTGTTTTGCCTGAGTTTGATAAATATTTTATATGCATTTTTTTAGGTGATTCAATTTCTTCTGTGTCAGACTTATTAGACATAAGTTATCCTCGTGGGCCATATTTAGATCATAATACCATGCCGCAGAGCCCAGTAGGTTTCGGTCGTAGAAAATTTCAAACTTCAACTCCTTTTTCAACACATTATCAATATAAGGTAAGAAATATGGGTATGTTTATGGATAATCGTAATATCGGAATATGTAATTCCTCAAACAATACAAGAAAAAAAAATGGTAATGTAAAAAGATTGTAGTACTTCGAAAATATTTAAAATTTAAAAATTAAACACAGTCATGAATTTGTATTTTTTCATCCGGAATTCTTAAATAAAGAACAATAATCGGATAAATACACATTTGTTTTACGTATGAATTCGAGATGATGATGATGATGCACATACCCTCTTTTTTTACAGAGCGAAGATGATATTGCATCCCCTTTGAGAAATTTTCACAGAAGCTTTGACACGGGTTACCATTCAATGCCGAGCTCTCCAATGGTTCCTCGCAGGCAGCAGTCACTAAGTAAATACAGGTCTGTTTTGGTGAGCTCATTCGGTATCAAAGCGAAACTATTCACAAAAATAGTTTAAATAACATTCTTGTTTTATTAGTCAATTTTGCTCCATTTAAGATCTAATGATGATGTCCCCTGCTTTTATAGTGATTGCGGTTCTCCCACTGAAAATTCCCTTTTCACGAACAGCACAAGATCATTGTCACCTTCTGAATCGAATACTAGTAGCAGTTGCATTACAGACAGCAGTATTTCCGATTTAATGGTAAGCATAGCGGATTATACTTTCTTTTAAATAGTTTAATGGATTAACTTCAATAAAAATGTAGAAAATCTTCATCATAATCTTTCTGTTAGGAGTGAAATTAAAATAGAATACTGGACGACATATATAAAATTCAAAATTACATATTTTATTTCAGAGTTCTCTAAACATCCAAAACGAATACCCTACGTTGTTGCCGGGAATCGATTCAGAATTACAAATAAATTCCAGAAATCCAAACCAGGTAAAATTTTTTGTGAGATTTTATTTGTAATAATACAAGTCTAGAACATAAGGTCTTTCTGTTATTGAAAAATAAGTAATTCTGTATCTTAATAATAATTGATTTTTGTGATAGTGTAAGATATTATTGATAAAGTAATGCTATATATTATTAACTCTCAAAGAGAAATATAATGAAAAATCATTAATTTTAGAATTTAATGAGTTAATTATACATGAGAGTAAGAAAGTGAGCTTTCTTAAGGATTTAGCTTAGGATTAGATTTTTCATTTTAGGATTTAGCTTAAGGATTTAAAAATAAACTCAAGTATTTATTTGAAAAATAATTGGAATAAATCAGTTATATAGATTCTCAGACTATTTTTTCCTTTTAGGCAAATCTTAATAGAAGCCGTTCGTTTGATTCTATTTTACTATTTTTTTTATGTAAATATATTTATACATCACTTTCATAATTTTGTGAGGAAAAATTTCTTTCGTCTGGTGTATCGTAAGATTCGCTTTAACAAATGGGAATTATGAAAGGGTGCTTCATTTCGTAGGTTCAGCAGTCAGCCTTAAAATTTCTACAACAGCAACAAAACTTGCAGGCAAGCTTATTATCATTATTAAAACAACAGACTATTCAAGATGGGCCAGGCCTAGACAAATCATTAACGAGTCTTCTGTCTGGAAATTCTAACGGAGGGTTGAATGATGGTAATGGAAGTTCCTTAGAGAGAGCTGCCCGCTTTCACAGAAATGCAGCATGTAAGCTACAGCGTTAAAAATATTTTGAAACTGCAAAATATTAAAATTCGGCATTAATGTTTTTTTAGATCTTATTTAAAGTTCGAAAGGACGCAATGTTAAAAAGCATGAAATACTAATCGAACGCTGAACAAACTATTAAGCGGAGCTACCTTCACGTCGATTAAAATTATTATGGCTATTAAGTTGCCATTTTTTTGATAAACGCGTATTTTCGGTTTAAGCAAATCATCTGAGTTAATTAAAAAATATTATCCTCTTAAATATTAAAAAGACAATTTGATAATTTTCTGTTTTCGATACAAAGTAATATTTTAATTTTAAATAAAAAAAACGAAATCGCTTATAATTAGTAATTAATTTTAAATAAATATTTTAACTTTATTAGCTGTATGCGATGCCATGTATACTTGGAGTGGAATTTTACCAGTGAAAAATGAAAAGAACGCTATTTATTCTTGTAAAGTGTTTTTGGGCGGCGTTCCATGGGATTTAAGTGAGTCTACATTAGAACAAGTATTTCGGGTGTTTGGTCCTATTCGAGTGGAATGGCCTGGAAAAGAGCAACAAGCTAGTCAACCTAAGGGTTATGTCTACATTATATTTGAATCCGAAAAGCAGGTCAGCGATTTAGTAACTGAATTTTACATTAACATATAATATTTTGCGCCAAACTTTCAATTATAATAATCGTATAATTTTAGGTGAAAGCTCTCTTGTCTTCGTGTTGCAAAGACTATGCCAATGGCGGCTCCTGGTTTTACAAGATTTCATCTCGCCGAATGAAGTCTAAAGAAGTTCAAGTTATTCCTTGGGTTATTTCTGATTGCAACTATGCAAAGTCAGCTTGTCAGAAGTTAGATCCTCAGAAGACCGTCTTCGTTGGTGCATTACACGGACTTATAACTGCTGAAGGTCTGGCCAAAATTATGAATGACCTTTTCGATGGAGTACTTTATGCCGGTAAATTGCAGATTTTTCCTAATATTTAGCTCTCTGTAATACTTAATCTCAAACTGTAATATTTAGCTCTCAAATGTTGATTAATGGATCAATCACTTATTGCTTTACCGATATGAATTTACTTTTACCAATGATTTATTCTTTGCAGGGATTGACACTGACAAATTCAAATATCCGATCGGGTCGGCAAGGGTTACGTTTAGTAATACAAGATCTTACATGAAAGCTGTAGCAGCTGCATTTATTGAAATCAAAACTGCCAAATTTTGCAAAAAGGTATTATATGAAATTTATTTTCAATTTTTTCTATATAAATAATTTTCTCTTTAGTCGATATTGAAGACAAAGCGAAAATAACGTATTTTTGCATATTTTCAGATTCAGGTTGATCCTTACTTAGAGGATTCTTTATGTTCGTCTTGCAACGTTCAGCAGGGACCGTATTTTTGCCGGGAAATGATATGCTTTCGCTATTTTTGTCGTAATTGCTGGCAGTGGCAACACACCCTAGATTCGATGAAATCTCATAAACCACTAATGAGAAACTCAAAAAATTCCCCAGTTTTGGGATTCGGTAACGTAACAAATCCCAGTCCCCGTTTTGAGAATTAGATTTTCTCATTTAATATAAGAAAGAGCATAATTTGACTGTCCTGGTGACTCATTTACCTCAAAATATGCAGTTTTATACCAGAATACACTTCTACCAATGAAAAGTAGATTGAATGTAACCATGATAAATGGTTATTATATTTTATTTTGACAGCGGATATTTAAAATAATTGCAGATTTCTCATTATATTAGAAGAGCTTTTCGTTCACGGATAATTTTTTCTTTCTTCAAGAGCAAAAAGAAAATCATTATTAAGTTGATTGTAATAAAATTTTACCATCAAATTATTTATTATTATCTATTTAAGCAAGATAATAACTTTTAATTTAAACTGAGAATGAGTCACCTGAACACATGAATTTAAATAAATAAATAACGGCTTATATATGCTACACAGAAATTGACGTTGATATTATAAAACATAGTTAATAAAAGCGTTACCCGACTCCGTTATTTAACATTCAGCTATTTATTTTTTATTAATTTTTCTCAAATGGTTTTATTACAATTCCTAAATTAATCAGTTAGCAGCAATATTCAAATTTGAAAACGGAATGTCGCAAATAGGAAATTAATGAACGTTTATACTAATTTTTGTCATGCGTTTTATAATTAATTATTAAAAATGTCTCAGTGTTGAATCTTACAAGTCTTTAACATGTTCATTTCTTTTTTATTCTATTTATTCATTATTTTAAAATTTCACTTAAGCGGGTTTTTAAAATATATGGTAAAATTTCTAGTTATTAATCGAATTTGATCCCTTTAATCTCTAACCATTGCCATGAGAAAGAAATCATATATTTTTTTTTTATTATTAAAAATTTTTATGAATATGTGGGCTTCAATTATGCCGGTGATTTTCATGTTGATTTAAATTAATGACAATGTTGTTTTATAATATGATGCTTCCATAAAATTCAACTATATATATACACACATACACACAATAAAAAATATGTGTGTATGTGTATATATATATACATATTATAATATGAATGATCATTTAAATTAATTTCTTCAATTAGAACTGCCTTTTACCTTCGGTCGAAGCATAGGCGTTTTTAAATTATTTTGAAAATTAAATCAGTTGACAAAAACCATTTTGCATATTTTTTTGTTTTCCTTTGTTTTACGAAAAATGAATAACATATTCAGTCTGTCGAATGAAATTCTTTGTTTTAAGATTGTTAATCGAGAGAGATAAGTCTGAAATATTTAATTGGGAAATAATAAAGATTGTTAATGCTGTAAATGAAGCAGCTTGTAATACTTTTTCGGAAAAAAAAATTTATTTTAAAAAAAATCTATAGTGCAAGTATGCGCTCCTTTTTATTAGATTTTCGATGTTCCGTTTTCTGATCTTTTGAAAAATATATACATACATAATAATTGTTTCCCTATAACTTCGGTTAAATTTTCATGTATTGTGAAAACGTAATTGTTTTTTTTTTTTTTTGGTATAAAATATTTAACATCAGATTTTTAACAAAATATTGTTAGGTTGTTTTTATTTCATTATTTTGGGTAATATTTAGTAATTTTTAATGTGCACTGCAAAAAAAATGTGAAATTATCAACTTAGAAAACAGAAGAGATTCTTAATTTTGCAGACAAGATAATAAATGTTTTAGAAGAAACGTTAAATTATAATGCGAGAATGTTATTATTTTTATTATAATTAAGTATTTGGTCATGAATATATAAACAGGTAAATTCTATGCATATTCTTCGCCGTTTATATTAGATTTTCATTGTCATACAATCGATCGCAGACTGAGCAAATTTTCATCAGGTACACTACCAAATCTGACACTGGCCTGGTGGGTGGTTGTCCTGATTTTGGGGTCTTGTACAACGAGCTGACAAAGACACTCTAAACAAACGGACAGATGCATATTTGCTGCAACTGCCTCCGCTGTCGCATTTGCATGCAGAAATGTATCCCAATACTTTAACAATTAAATCGTTAAATAAACAAAATAAGTCGAAGTGAAAAAACGACGAAGCATTATTTATTGTTATTTTTATTATCAATGGTATTATTGTGAATGAATGGAGTTTTAAATACAAATTCATTTTTTTTTAGTTTAAAAAAACAGAACCTTTTCGAAATATCCTAATAAAATCTTTAAATTTCATTATTCGGAAAAATTAAATAAAATTTTTAATTATCTAATTTTGTTTAAAGTAAAAATATTTATATTTTGAAAGCCGTTTATCAATACTTTTAAATCTGGTTCAGTTTTATAGATCTAGGTTTATATGAAATGCAAGTTTCATTTGTTTATTCAAACAGTGACGTATTTATTTTAAAATTTTAATTTCTGTGCTCATTAAATGCTTTGGCTGTAGGGCTTGAAAAATGTAAATATTTGACTTTAAAAATTCACACTTTTTGATATATTTCGGAGTGGGTTTCGTATGTATGCTTCCAAGTTTCGGACAAAAAAGTTATGCCAAAAATTCAATTTATCCCCCAAAAAATTCATACTTTTAAACTATAGTACAACGAAAATACCTTCTATTATGTAATGCTTACATAAAAATTTAAATAAATAATGATATTTAAAAGGCTGCATCAAATAAAAATTTTATGAATCATATCATTGTATGAAGAATTAACGACTGCATTACATAGAGAAGACATTTTCATATATGTTCCTCTCACTTATACAAAGTAAAAAATATTTTTATGGAAAATGCCAAAGTATGTTAAATTTTATCAAAAACGCAAACTATCATTAGTCAATTTTATCAATAATCTATCATCGAATCAATGTTTTTTTAATTTACAATATACTTTGGACTTAGCTAAATGCAGAATAAAAAAAATGTTGAAATTTTGTTATTTTATAATTGAACGCCATTCTGTATTTATTTCTGTACTTAAACATTATTTAACTAATTTATTTCAACATTTTTCTCTTACAATGAATAATGTTTTGCAAATCAAATATATTTAAAAAAGCGATTTTAATTTCCTTTAATTTTTTTTCTAATTAGAATCTCATGTTGTAATTTTTTAAAATTAAATTAATCTAGTGTTAAGAACTTAATCAAAATTAATATTATTTGATTATTTTATATTATTTTGTGAGCAATGATTTTTGGCTTTGTCCGTTAAATTTGGCGTTTCTTTTTAAATCTTTTTACTTCAAATTTGAAAATAATAATTTGGATTAAGGAAATTTAAAAAGATGTTTTCTCAAGTAATGTTGTAAAGTATTTCCTGATTGATGACCACTAATGGAATATTTTCAATTAGCCAGGGATTTTTATTAATTTGGCAATCACCATTCAGGATTGCAGTTCCTCTCGGGAAAGAACATTTTTGACGTGTTATGTTATATTGAGCATTAATTATGAATTTTTGAGCGAATTTCAATTTATAATTAACTGACGGACAATTTGGCTTTGATAAGATAATGAGAATAGTTTTGCGAATTATTATTATTATTATTTTTGAATTTTCTATTCTGTTTATCTTTTTTCTTATATGGCTCTTTTATTTACTTTCAGTTCCATTTCTTTTTGATGATTTGAGTTTGTTTTGTTATTTTTTTGATAAATATAATTTTCTTTATCGAGCTGCAAATTTTCAGAATTTTCCTCTTCTTTAAATGTTCTTAAAATTTCAAACTTGTGATAGATGCATCGAAATAAACATTTTTTTTGTTAAGTCTTCAAAATCATCAAGATTGTCTGGCTAATTTTTGCAAGGTAAGCGTTGCTCTATTTATGTCTTTGGATAGAACATAAAAAACCTTTTCTAATTTTATGTAATAATAAATCTGAAATTTTTAAAATCCTGTTTATATCAACAATAACAGATTCATAAAAGAGAAACAATTTTAGTCATTTTAATTCGGAGTTTTACTTTTCCTAATGAGCGTTTGAAATAGTTTCTGGGATTGGACTTAAATATCAATTTCGAAAATGAAATAGGGAACTTCTGTTGCCACTTGAATTCCTTTTCTTTTTTGTTGTAGAGTTGGCAACGCAGGACATTTTACAGTGTAAAATGGCTAATATACCAAGAACTCATGAAGGTATTATTTGTATATTTCTTTTCTGTTTAATTAATGGTATTTGGGTTTAGTATTAATTTTGAATTGTAAAATAATATTTTTCTTAGTAATTTTTTTACTTATACTTGAGTCCTAAGTGACAAACAGCTTAAAATGTTCACGTAATTAATGAATTGTCGCCATTTTGGTAGCATTAAGTTTATTTTATCAAGGATTATTGATTTCAGATATTGAGGCTCAAATTAGAGAAATTCAGGCAAGAAAAAAAGAAATATCGGGCAATGATGAAAATGGAGTAAACGAAAAAGGTCGCATAGGTTTGGGAGAAAGTGGGTATTTTGATCAGGAAATTTATGATGGCGGGGGAAGCAAATTTGATGGTTATGTCACATCAATTGCTGCTAATGATGAAGTTGATGTAAGTATATCAAAAATATTTTTATGTAAGCTATTGCATTATGCCTGTATTTATAAAAGCATATGAAAATAGTTTTTTATATAGCAATTATTTCTAAAATAGATTGTAACTTCTGATTTATAATCAAAAACATTTATTGCTTTATTAATTTGCCAATTTATTTCTCTTTAGGATGATGACTACGAACTTACATCGTTTAGCCAAAAAAGAACGGGTTATACTGCTCCAGTTGCTCTGCTAAATGATGTGGCTCAAAGTGAAAAGGATTATGATCCTTTTGCAGAACGTAGGCGACCTACAATTGCTGAAAAGGAAGATGAGTATAGACAGAAAAGGAGAAGGATGATAATATCACCAGAGAGAATAGATCCTTTTGCTGAAGGTAAAGCCTAAAAAAAATAGAATAATTTTTCAGTCTTATACTTTCTAATGATTTAATTTTATTAAGAAAATAACTAAAGAGATTATAAAATTAAAGGGGATTTAATTTTTATAGTTGTTGAGAGTAAAATAATATTTTAATTTGTGAAATATTAAATGATACAAATGATGTAAAACAATTAATTTATATTCTTTTAATTAAAATTATTTTAATTCTCTTTTAAAAAGTTGGAAAACAAAAAGCTAAAAATGTTAAATAATGTATTTTTGAAAACTAATATAAATTGATTACTTCATTTGTATCATTTCTTGTTTGTTGTTTGGGGTATCTTGACTGGATGTGTGAATGTGTTACTTAATTATTCTTCTCCAGAAGCCTGAATCATTTAATATCATTAAAATAAAATTAAAATGTGTTGGTTTCACTATTCTATTTTTTCATAAAATCCAGAAGACCAGTGAAAAATTGCTTTTCCTCATAATAGGTCTTCTCTTATGATTTCATAATAGAATTTTGTAATGGAAGAATCTTTTAAATTTTAATGTTCAAGTATTATATTTTGATTTATATTCATAAAATCCTTGTATTTTCAAAATTGCTGCATTAAATATGATTTAGTTTAAAATTTTTTTTCTTTCAATTTGACTTACATTTTCTCTTTGATGTGGAATTTATTATGAAGACAAATTCAACTTTCAAATTTTTATTGCTCTATTTATTATCATGTAAATGAAAAAAAGTGGTTCAGTGTGCTTGTGAGTGTGGTAAAAGTCTGAATTTATCTTTATCAGTGAAATCTGCACTTGGACTCAAGTACTAATGATTTCCTTTTTGTTTTCCAAGGTTTCAGTGGATTGACCTGCAATAATGTGCCTTGAAGCAAGAAGATGTTTCCTCAACGGTTATGTAAAGCAAAATTGCTTTTACATTCTTTAGTTTTTCAGCATGATTCCTTTTTTCATTTTATTAATTTTATTCCCTTTATATTTTAAGAGAATAGTAGAAATTTTAAAAGCACTGAACCAATGCTTATTATTAACACAAATATTTTGGGAAAGCAAAAGAAACAATCCTTTTGTTAAAGGTATTTTTTTAAATAGAAAAACAGTTTTATATATTATGCAGGTTATTCATAAATAATGATTTTCAAAGAAAGAACAAATATACATTTTACTGATTTAAGGTTCATTTGTTTGTAATAAGCACAAATGTTTCTCTCAAGGTTTAATTAGAAAGGGGTAAATAATATCAAGTGACACTTAATGGAATGAAATAATAAAAAGCTTAATAAGAATAGTCTTAATCCATGGTGTGATTTGCCTTTGGAATGTATGGTTGTATGAATGCTACAGAAAATTATTAATACCCCAGACTGTTTCTAGGTTCACTTATTTCGATGCTGAGATCTTGATCTGCGCTGAATCTGTGACTGCGCCTTCTTTCGGACCACGTACGTATCGGTCTAGTTTAAAAGTGACATTGCCTGTCTGAAATTTAATTATTTAGGATATGATTAGTAATTTATAAAATAAATCAGTTTCAAGTATTTCAAGAAAAAATATGAAAAGCATGTCTGTGAATTAATTAATTAGCAAAATACCAAAAGAAATTATCGAACGGTGTAAAGAAATGATTATTTCAGTAATTTTTTTTGCTCTTCGACTTATTTCTATATGTTTTTTGAATTTTTATTTTCACTATATATAAATATATTTCGACTGATAATAAAGGAAATAATTTAATGAACAGCATTTCTTTGTTGTTAAAATAAGAAAAAGTAAGAAACTTTCAGTGAATAATTTCCCTATGGAAGGCAATGTACATTTTAAAACAAAGACAAGATTAAAGTAATTTAACTGATTTCTTTAATAAAAATTGTTTTGGTAAAAAAATATCATTTTTTTTCAAGAGAAGTACCCTTACTTAGATGGTTAAATTTAGTATTAAGAAACGTTATACAAGTTTTCACCAAATACAGAACTTAAAAAGGGAGGTTTATATTTCGATGGAAAAGTTAGGCTGAATTCCTAAAATCGAATGTTCTCAAAAGACATCTATTTTAGCGATTGTATTTTTCAGTCTTAATTCGCTGTTAGTGTTTGAGTTTTACATTTTACTTGTTTCAGCCCTCTTTTTGCTTTCATATTTTTACAGGTGGTAAAACTCCTGATATTGGTTCACGATCTTATACAGAAATTATGAAAGAACAACTTTTACGAGGTGAAGAAAGCGAGGTATTGTTTTTTTAGTTGAAAAAAGTTTTTATCTCTTTAATATTTGTGTTCTTTTCAAAAGTCATATAAGTTAATTTCATTTGTAGCTGCGCAGAAAAATAGCAGAAAAATCTAAGGATGGTACTTTGAAAATATCAAATGGAGATACAACTGGAAAAGTTGGCGCTGCTTCTACAACCAAAAAAAGGGGTCGATGGGATCAAGGACAAGAGATCGATGCAGCCCCTGCCAAAAAAAAGTCGGCGTCTACTGGATCGAGCTGGGATAAAGAAGATGTTAGTTTTGACATTTCTGATTCCAATTATACATATTCACTAGGAATGATTTATGAAAAGGAAATTTACAAATTAAGTTTTACCCATTAGAAACGAATGGTCTTATTGAAAAAATTACTTTTTATTCTGGTTTCTCAAAGCGATTCAGGATCTAGATTTTTCTAGATTCTGAAGGGCTTGAAAATTTGGATAGTAAATCAATTTTTTTCACATTATAAATCGTCCTAATTATTAAAGTTTTGACTCGAATGAAAATGATTTGTACTTTTTAAATTTATATATTTTTTTTGGTTTTAACAATATTCTTAATTAAGAATAAATATAAGTAAAACGCCTAAAAATATTATATAAAAATTAAAATCTGATCGTATGGTTAGATAAAAGGATCTTAGAAAAAAGTTTCATAAACTAATAAGAAAAACCAGCATAAAGGTATATTAATTGAATAACGTATAATTAATTTTTGAATTTTTAGGCAACACCCGCACACGCTCGGTGGGATGAGACACCGGGACACCCAAAAGGCAGTGAGACGCCGGGTGCTACACCTGGTCAAAGTACACGCATGTGGGATGCAACACCCGGTCATGCAACTCCTGGTGCAGCCACACCAGGTCGAGAAACTCCTGGTCATGATAAGGGCGCTTCGAGCAGAAGAAATCGTTGGGATGAAACACCCAAAACTGAGAGAGGTAAATAATAATCCATGCGCTTAATTTCAAACGAAAACTTTATTTATTTCAATTATTTATTTTTTTTCAATAGTACATAGCAATATACAATCAAATTCTGATATCGTCGACCCATTTTTAGTGTATTACAGTACATAACTGAAATCTTAATCAAACGATGTGAAGG
>JAOWBB010005991.1:0-30088 GCA_028565995.1 Ricinus marginatus | reverse complement strand
ATATATGTATATAATATATATATATATTATGATTCACTAAACTGTGATTAGTGCATTACGCTGCAAATTATATAAGTGCGAGATGGCAACTTTATTAAATGGTGGAACAGTGCTCTGCTGACACGGCAGCAGGAATGTTCGGACTCTATTTTTTTTTTTTTTTTTTTTTTTTTACCTTTTATTGTTTTCATTTTTTTTTTCCTTTTATTTTTTATTTGTTGTTGAGCACGTGTCATCAGACTTAATGGTCAGTCTTATTAGGTTTTCCTTTCTCTTCCTCCGCCTCGTACCACGCCGTTGATATCCTCGCAGCGGATATGATCCAGCTCTTGCCGCATTTGCTGCGCTGCTTTAGCGCCACCCCGTTTCCGTGCTTCTTCTGATTCTGCAACGAGTTTTGGAAAGAATGAAAAAACCTTCGAACTTCCAAAGCCCGGGAGCGCGAGCGCGAACTAAAGAGCGGCGCTCGGGAACGAGCTCTTTCGCGTCGGGTCGGGTGGTCGCACCTTAACCGCCTGCTTCGGTGATCCAGTCTGAAGATCCATTCTCGTGTCTATCTGCAACAGGGAAAGTCCGCTTTCGTCCTCCGCGGGCAAATCTTCATTCCAGCTACCGAGTACCTGATAGGTCGTCGTCTCCTGTCAGGGGAGAGAGATGAAGCGGAATTAGGCATTGCATTTTCTCGGTTGCGCTTTAAGCCGGACGGAGGTTTATGATCTCACCTCGCTGTTCGCCGAGGATTCCTGCAGCCCGATGTTGTGTCCGAACGCGGTATTAACAGCAGTCAACTGTTCCGGACTCAAACATCCATCTAAATGCATGTTAAAGTCTAAATTAAGAGATTCGCTTGTGTTCGGGAAGTTCAGCGTGATGAAATCCCCTTCCGCGGGCGGTGGAGGACTCGCAGCCGAGCCGTCGTCCGAGTAGCCCAGCAGTCCGCCCTTCCCGTAGGAGCCCGCGAACTGCGGGCTCCTGAGCACGGAGCCCTCCGAGCGATCGATGTAGTGGTTCTGGTCGTCCCGCAGAAGTATCGCCTGCCTCAAGTCTTCGTCGTTCGTCTGAGGAACCTCCACCTGCAGCTGCGAGGTCGCCGGCAGGGTGTCGTCGTCGGCGGATCCGTCCACGGAGCCGTTCTCGCGTCGGCGGAACTTGGCGCCCTTCGCGACTCGCGAGCGCTTCGCGTTGCACTGCTCCTGATCCTCGCTCTGCATTCTCTTCACGAAGGAGACGCTGGTCCTCTTGTTCTGGACGCGGATTAACACGTCGTGATGCGTGCTGGAGCTGACCGGATGCGACGTCACCTCGCGGAGAACCGTCGGTCGCGTTACCATCGTCGGAGACACCTCCGTCGTGGACGAGACCATTTCCACGACGCGAGGGTTGGCCTTTCCCTGGGACGGGGATGGCAGGGAGGGCTTCGCGTTGCTCTCTTCCCGCGGTCGAGGACTGCTCTCCGGCTTCGACGCCGGCGAATTCAGGCTGGAGACCAACTCCCGAATCGCTATGTTCAACTTATGGTAACTGTCCACTCCGTGCAGAGCCAGATCGGCCATCGTCGCCGATACCCTGTTTTCCATCCCCTCGCTGCAGTTGTTGTGAATGTTCGGCGTGTACCGGCGCCTCATTTCCTCTATACCTTTTTCGCCTTCCTCTTTCCTGAAAGTTTAGGAAGATCGTTTTCATTTTTTGGCCGAGCCTCGCCTCCGGGCATGCACCCGAAGAAACTCTCGGCTTCCAAACGAGGACTCACGTGATAAGACTGTTAACGCATATGAATGACATGATAGACTGAGTATTCTGATCGAACTCCAAATACCCGCAAGTTCTCATGTACACGTACTCTCCGTTCTTCGTCTTCAATCGGTACGTGCTCGTACCCGAGCCTTCGCCTTTGTCGTACACTGCAAAGAGAGATCGGCGGATTAGTGCGCAGTCACCCGCTCTTTGTCGGCGCAACTCCTTCGTCGCGCACTTACTCTGCTTCAGAGCAATCATGGTCCAGGTCACGTCCTCCGGATGAATGAAGTTGAACGCCGACAGACCCAAGACCTCCTCGCTCATGTACCCGGCCACGATGGCTATTCGGTGGTCTATGTAAATCATTTTCCCGCTTGGTTCGTGACGCGTCACGTACTCCTCTTTCTTCGCCTCCAAGAGGCACAGGGAACTCACCTCCCGCTCCTTGTAGAGTCGACCCATGGCCACAAGTATAATGTCGTTCTCGCTGGAACTGTGCTCTGTCGGTGAACGAAACGGAACGTTAGCGAAACAACTCCGACCTTGAAAACGGGATTCGCGCATTACCCAAAGGCGAAGGCAGATGGAACCGATTCCGAGAAAACTTAAAGCGGGGTCGTTGAACTCGGAGAAAGTTGGCGCCAAGGAAACCGAATCGGACGAGGGAAAGTGATTATCGATCCCGTCATGCGAATTTTCATTCAGCAACAGCAGAGGGAACCCTTAGAAGACGGGGGTGAAAGGCAAGCGCGAGTTCAACCCTCGCCACTTCGTAGGATGCCGGTTCGGGATGCGACGGGACGGCTGGAGGGGGCGGGAGAGGGATCTCCGTCCCTTCGCTGACATCCAATGAGATTCGGGGAGGGTGCGCAGACGTCCGCCGCGCACGTCCCCGGTCGCTTTAGGTTGCATCGACGGGATGAATGGGGAGCGGAAAGCTAGTTTTTTTTTTTTTGGTTTTTTTTCACCCAGACCAAAATGCGGCACGGAGCAATGAACCCGGGAAGAAAACCGAGAATAACCCAAATCTGTGGAATTTCCAGTGACCCAGTTTAAAACCCGCAGCGAGCGTCTGCAGCTCCCGGTCGCTGTCGGCGGGCGCGGAAAACTTTGCCCGAGCCGTGGCGGGAAGCCGCGGGAACCCCGAAATATTCGGCGTTCGGGATCCCTCGCAGGGAAACAAAGGCTCGTCGATGCACCCGCGTTGGGGGGCGGCACCGGAAATTATTTCCCCGGACTTCCGTCGAGGAAAAGCTTTCCGAATCATCACCTTCGGCGCTTGGGAAAACATTCCGGAAAATGGGGGAAAGTTCAATTACCTCGCTGCCTCCTAGATCTCGCGTGGGGAGTGTGAACTTCCAGCTTAGACGGCACGCGCAGATCGCCGATGATGTGAACGTGCTCGTACTGGGGTTGGTCCGTTCTGGAGGACGCTTTTTGAATCAGTCTGATGTAGAACGAGCGACGCTGTCGCTCGATGGGGGTGTTGGCCGGAGAGTCGCAGGAAGTGGACGTCGGCGGGTCGACGGAGGCAGATGCCGGGGAGCTCTGAGCCGACGAGGACGACGTTCCCGTGTCGCTGGAGCTGGTGTCGTCGTGGCTGTGGCTGTCGGCACTGTAGAACGACGGAAATCCGTCGTCGGGCGTCAGGTTCTTCTTCAGCTCGTCCCTGTCGTCCTCGTGGCAAATGTTGTACAACGATTGGCCCATCAGCTCGTTCTGAAACGGAAACGCGTGGAATCAACGCCATTTCGGGGCGGTGCCGGGGGAATGCGACGGCGTCGCATCCTTACCTGCGAGTGCCCGAGAAACTTCTCCACGGTGTGGGAGATGAAGATGATTCTGCATCCTGCCGTAATTATCAAGAGAAAGCCTTCCATGTCCTGAAAAGACGACGGGAGTGAGAATGGCTCGAAGGTAACCGAAATCGTCCGGGGAGGCGTCGGGGCGTTCGGTGACACAAACCGACGCAAGAGCGATCGCGGTAACAAGGTGAAAGGGTGAAAGGAGAGAGACCGATCTCGGTCTCTCCCCGCAAGTTTGCCTCGAGGTGCAGTGAAAGTTGCGACGCCATTTTCCCTCGCTGCCCTCGAGATTTTACTTTCCCTCCGCAACCTTGCGGAATTCTCGAAATTCTCGACGGCTTTCTTACCTCCATCAAGTACTGCGACAGGTTGATCGTTCCCAATTCCTTCGGCAGCAGTTTCCAATTTTTATCCGGCTTCAGAGCTGGAAAAGAGAAAAACGGAAATTTTATTTCGCGAGATGCGAGCGGAAGCGCGATCCGTGCATACGCCTTTAAGAGAATCTTTTTCCCTTTACTTTTGTTCATCCGAATGTACGTGGCGGACAGTCGCAGAATGCTCGTCTTGTCCATTTTCTTGCTGGATCCCGCGACCATCGGCACGAGCGTCGACAGCTCGTTGATGTGAGTGTTGAGTTTGTCCCGTCTCATCTTCTCCGCTAAATTCCGGGCCATCCTGCTGGAGCTGCAACGGAAGGAGAAAAATCGGTCAGTCGAGGCGTCACCTCGCGAAGCGGAAGGCGAGCGGTTTCCCGATCTCGGCTTTCCGGTTTCCCGCTTCCGCCGCCGCTCATCCCACGCGCATTCGAAAGAAAAGCACGAACCAGAAATGCATTTTTTTATCTCCCGGACATGGGACGTTCGAACCGTTGCAGCGACCTTCGGCATAATTCTTGCGCTTGCCCGAGATAAGCGATGAACCGGATCCCGGGGTCGGAAGCGCAAAACGTGAACTTCCTGCCGATTCTTCCTCCCCGTCACCGTTCGACGCGGTGCCTTCGATTTCTGCGCGAACCGCTGCCCAATTAACTCCCGGGTCACTCGCGCCGACCCGTCCCCGCAATCCGCGCGATTCCAACCGTCTTCGAGGATCGTCGCGCGGGTCAACGCGGCGGATCACAAAAGCTACGTGGCAGCAGAGCCGCCTTCGGTTCCTCGCTCCGATCCTCGAGCGGGAGCAGAGAGGAAACGGCTTCGGTACGGCGGACGGAAGAGAGCCGAGCAAGGATTCCGAAATCTGTCGGTAAATTTGACAACGTTTCATTCTCGAGAGGGCAATCGAGAGACTGATTTTCCCGGTTCGAGTCTCTCATTATTTATACTATAAACGAAAATATAATATATTTTTACACGTTTATAGTGGATTCGGTCGCGGCATTGCCCTTGCCGCGGATTATTCGCCATTCGAATAATCTCGCGTTCTCACATTAAAATATATTACGGGTGTTAACGGCGTTCTTTTTATAGACGTTCCTCAGCTTGAGATTCCGCCGGGATTCTTCCTTTTCGATTTTTCCACATATTCAGTTTCATTCAAATTTCCCCTTTAATTTCCATTCCCTGATGCGGCGCGCCCGCTCCCCGGCCGACAACGGCGGAAAGCCAGGCGGACAAAGAGCAGCCTTGCGTCAGGGAAAGAGGGTTGCCAACATCATCCCGAAGCGTTCTCTCTTTCCCGTTTTCTTAACTGCAGGGTCGATCCGACCGGCGGATTCCCCTACCGCGTGGGGCGTTTAGTCGCTCACGTTCGACGACAAAAAGGGAAAAAAAAAAAAATCGTCGCTTCGATTCCGCGGTCCCGGATCGCCGTTCCGGATATCGTCGTCCCGAAAGAAAAAGCCGCAGCATCTTCCGCGGGCCCTTCCGAGCGTCCGCCCGCGTCGGAATCGAGTCGAATTTTTTCGGAAAACATCCGACGGCATTAAAATATTAGGCGAACCTTGTTGACTGCTCCTCCCAAGTCGCCTTGAATCATTTACATTTAGCAAAAAAAAAAAAAAATCGCAATTCCTAATATCGAATGCGTTATTTGTTAAACAAAGACCTGTTTAGAAATCATTCACGGCGTCCTATCTGGCAGCAACGACCCCGCAAGAAGCGTGACGTCACGGAAAACGACAAAGGGAACGGAAAAATGGCCGCCGACTGTCCGATCCGCTCGCGGAAAACGGAAGAAATCACCCCCTCGGGTGGACCGAATTGTGTCGCGGAATTTCTCGGTCGTTCGATGGCACGCGCAACACCGACTTCCCAACGTCGACAATTCGAAAAGAGAAAAGTACTACTTTTTGCGTATGCAACGATTCGGTAAATTACATAAAGTCAAGGCCGCCATTTTTAATTGTTTTCCCGCAAACGTTGGCTCCACTGCCAATAGCCATTTCGTGCGTTCGCGAGTTGCACCTCGCGCGGGAGTAAAAAAAAAAAAAACCCGTTCGCCTGGCCAAGGGTGGAATATCGAAGCTTTTCCCGCGAAGAGCTCTTCTGAAAAGGAAAAAAAAAAAAAAAAAAAAAAGGAGAAAATGCGGAAGTTGTTAATTAGGGCCCTGGAGAATTCGAAAACGCAGAAACGGACGCTTCCAGTTCGGAACTTCGCTCGCTTCGCGAATCTCCGGCGGCAACGGCGGGGGAGTCCTGTCTCACGCGGGGCGACGCATCAGGAAACGAGGAACGAGGGAGAGGCGGAAGAAGACGGTCGCGACAGATGTTTCGCATCGTCCCGCGGGATGGCGGACGGGAAAAATCCCGCAGGACCTACCCCAATATCCGTCTGTTACCGTTAAGCCATAAAAAAAATAGGGAGGAAAGCGACGCTTTTATCCGCTTCGGACCCAAAGCGGTGGTCGCCATATTTTATCCCGTGCGGACCATCGGATATCGGAGGCTGCGGATTTCGCGGCAAACCCCCGCACGCGCTCCCTTTCCGCTCCCGAGAGTGAATCAATATTAGTCGGATTTCGTGTACTGTTGATATGCGGGACAAGCTGCATATTATAAATGCGGTCACTGTATTCGATATCGGAGTAGCCTCGCGTTAGATCATTTTGATTAATTTCAAGGCTGCCCAGATTACGTCTCCTTTTTTTCGCTTCGGAAGGAACTGCCCGGTCCCGGATGGTCATGCCGGGGAGAAGCCAAGGATGACGCCACTTCCTTTCCTCCTGCTCTCCGTGGCACGGACGCTACGGCGAAGTCGCACGCGGGACGAGACCAAGCGCATAGCATTTAGGTTAGGTCATAATTATGGGCAATCGGTGAACTTCCTCTATGAATGTTAATGGCTTCGCACAACGGATTCGAATCGCCGCACAATAAACCCGAGTAAAATTCGCTTGCGGCATGTCGCACATGGACGGTGAACCGGCTCTTTTCCCATTGGATGGCAGCGCACGATGATATTTGCCAAGCCAAGTTTTTTCGACCAATCAAAATGGCGAGCCCGTCGGTCAGGGGCGGGAGACCACGCCCGCGGGTGACTCGCAACCCCCTCTGATCAGGCAGCCGCGGGTATCTCGCGAGGCGAAACCTTCGTGGACGGCGAAAAATACCCGTCATTTAAATAAATCGCAAATTCGAAAGTTCCACCGGAATTATCCAGTCAAATTAAATCTTTTCCCTTTCTAAGTGCGGTCGCCTCTCGGCTGGAAATTAAAATTCTCCGCTTCGAACCGAGCGCCATATTCCACTAGGGTCATTTCCGGCGAAGCTCAATTCTAGGAATTCGGCTATCATTTAGAAATAATCCGCAGGTTGATTCTCGGAATTGCGAACGGTTACGATGCGGGTTCCCATCGGAGCACGAAATTCTAATGTTTCTTCGTCGGGTCGTCGTCGTCGTCCCCCGACTCCTCCTCCTTCCTTCGTCCATTGCGCGTTCGACTTCGCCCCGATCGCCGCAAAGAAGGAAAGCGTTCGGCGAACGGCATTAGATTCGGACCATTTCATTCGAATAATTATGCGGCACTAATGGCAAATTTTCGCGTTATCGGAATTGCCGACGTTGCAGCAAAAGGAATCCATCCATCGAGTGATGCGGCCTTGGAACCTGAAGAAACGCTGAGGTGCTTAAATGAAAATTGAGAGGAAAAAATATGATGATCTCAAAGAAAGATGTTGGTAGCGGCTAATCGGGTGAGTCGTTACGGTTGGAGACCTTGAATAAGAGATAATGTCGTGTGGTGGTACCTACGAAACGCGTCCCCGGCGGTTGCGAGCGTTTCAGACGATCGCGGATGATCCTTCTGAGCGGGGCCCTTAAGTCGGTGGGAGGGAGAGGAGGGTGGTAAAGGGGAAGATTTCCACCTTTCGCGGGGTAACGCATCAAAAACGCGACGTGACACAAGGCAGGCGATAGGAGCGATCCGGCAACGTTGCCAAACCTCTCAACTTCTACGGCGTTATGAATCAAAACGCGTCGTTGCCAGATCGTCAAAAACTTCCACGGAAAAAAAAATAAACTGTGACATGTCAAATCGGTTATCGCCGAGGTAAATAAGGACCCAGATAACCTTACGGAGGGGAAAACCTTTAATCCCGGCCGAAGATGGAACGCGAATTATCACCTGATGCTTAACGTGAATGGAAAAAAAATAAAAATCTAAAGCTGACCGGGTAAAATGTTAATCTGAGAAAACCGGACGATTTAAAATAAAAGGCGGATATTTAATCTCCCATAATGAAAAAATAAATAACGAAACTTCGGTTTCTTTCGCCTAATTTACTTGAAATCTCATTTAATACGTTTTAAGCATCCTCTTTTATGTGATTTCGTTTAATTTTCCCGTTCCCATATCCCAACCGTCGCATTCTGAAGAAGCAAGTCAGGCTCTCGCAACCCGGGAAGGGAAATTAACGAGGCTGTCGTCGAAAGAGCCTCTAACTCGAGCCAACCTCAAGGGCCATCAATGCCCAGTTTCAAATTGGCGGCACAGCATTCGAAGCCATTGCCCGGGATTTGGTTGCGCATTACCTAGACCGCAGAGAAATCCACGAAAAAATCCTCCGAGCGATTCATCATTTTTCCGGGAATCGAAAATTCCCGAAATCGGACACGGTTTTAGCGGGAATTCGGGCACAGATTCTTGGATTTCGGGGAGGGGCAGGGTCGTTCTCGCAAAATTCCTGGAAAGAGGAAACGGGATCCGATGACGTAGAGACGGGGAATTACCTTCTGTTTTCGTTTCCACTCGGTTCGAGCTACCGCCGAAATCTTTTTCACTTGTCTCTCCAAGCGGAGGAATCGCTTGAAAGGAAAAGGTTTTCGCTTTCGGGATCGAGATTGCCGCGAATCAGAAAATAATAATAATAATAATAATAATAATAATAATAATAACTGTTATAGCATCAGAAAGCAGACGAAACCGACGTAAAAGATAAGTCGGACAAAAAGTGAATTGTTGTAATTTACAAAATTCGTCGTATTTTTCATCCCATTTATAATTATTTGCACGACATCGCGTTTCCCGGGCCAATGCCTCCGAAACTTAGAAAAACTCCCAAACAGTGCGACTCTTCTCATTCGCACATCGGATATTGATCTCTCGATGAGCTAAAGATTCATCAAAAAAGTGACATCCACGAATTTATGGCTTGCAATACTGCGCATTGTTTAAAAAAAAAAAAAAAAAAAGGAAGAAAAGGAAAAGGAGATTTTTATCCATGATTCAGCATATTCAACTGCATCTAATGGGGCAATTCAGCAAGATTCGTCCTCCCGTTAATTATACTTTTTGCATAGCTCAATGAATTGATTTAACTAATATTGTTGTAAAAAAAAAAGGATTATTTTACATTTATATGAGAACAATGTGAAAAGTTGGATTTAAAGCTTGAGAAATACCTTATCGCCTTAATCCTTACGAGCGCGTGCATTTCCACGACAAAACTCTAAATTCAATTTTTAAAACAAAAAAGAAAAATCCTTCAAAGTCGAACATTATAAAATATACACGACTTCGGGTATAAGAAATGGAACCATAAACCCATTTAAGTCGTTTATTAAAGGTTACACTAGATAAGAACTGCAGATGCTGTACACAAAAGGGGAATCGACGGCGGACGCCATCTTAAAAAAAATAACCCTTATTAAAGGAGTCCTATGAAAGGCAAACTCGGCGTTTTCGTCCGGAGGCTAAATTCAAAACCGCTTGCAAGCCGCAATTAAATTTATTCCGCAAGCGTCGGGGCCCGTCCAAAATGCGACGGCAAAGAGTGGAGAAACGACGTGGGATGTTTGCTCGGGGGCACTGCTCCGAAAAACTGCAAAATGAGGCGTCAAAATCTGAAAAATTTCGATCACGCTCACCGAAACCTCCCCTGTCAACATATCGTCAAGCGATCGTGGCAGAAGGCGTTCAATGCCGGCCCACACCGCGAAGGGAAAACAAAACCCCGGGGCCTTATATCCGACGTCTTGACCATTCAAATGCTTTGACCGAAAAGTATCCGCACAAAGCGACAAGAATTTTCTTTTTCTTCGCGACCTCTCTCGCAAATGGAGCAAGGTGAACCTGCCAAAATCGTTCGAGCACGCATATTTCTTTCTCTTTTTTCCCGAAACAATCTCGCGAATTTAACGTTGGAAAAAGCTCGGAGAACCATCTTTCGAACTGAGATTTTGAAACATCACACGTCTCCGTGGGTAAAACGTCAAAGTTTGACACTTGCAAACGGGAACGGGTAAAGTCAGCAAGAGTGCGAATCACTCAGTTAACGAGAGGAGTGAGCACACATGGCAAAATACACATTTTTTTTTGTTTTGTTTTTAGAAAAAAAAATAAGTTACATTAAGGAACGTTATAAAAACATCAGAATAATGGGATAATTGGCATTGACACAGTAAACTTGTTTCTCCAAAGACTCAAGAGAATAAGTAAAAAAAAAAATAAGGTAGTGGCACGAGCGATTCCGCGGCTCTATTTCAGGGACACGATGAGGCGAATTTTCGGTTTCCGAAAAACCGAAGCACCCGGGGGAGAGAGTCGATTCGGGATCGACCCCTGATGCTGGCAAAGTGAAAAGTGGCGGAAGTGCCGTCAATGACGTCACTTCACGCTGAACACAAATGCGATCCGCCGATGCACGTAAGGAAGATTTTAAAAAAAACGAATAAATCCGCAAGAAAAAATTACACCGTATCGCCGAGCGGGAGTAATGTAACCCTCGCGGAAACGCCAAACCCCTAAGCGGATGTCCGTTACCGTCGAAGATGGATTTTGAAAAAGTGTCGTCTTTCTGAACGCGCCCAAGGTTCGCGCCAAAATCCCTTTGCGAATCGCCCGCAAAAAATTGCGTTTCCTCGCCCGACTCCTCCCCTCCCCCCCCCGCCCTTTTACGTCGAATCAAGGTGAATACGCAATTCGAAAAGCGAAAATAATGTCGCACGCTGAACGTTTCATTTTCATGCAAAAATAAAGGCAAAAGAAATCCGCTGCTCGTACGTTAAACGCATTTTCGCAGTATTTGAATATCATGCGAAGAACTGGCGTAATCGCGTAAATGTTAATCTATTGTCGCATAGGAATGTCGAGTCCTCAAGTTTCTAATTAGGTTAGGTCAGGTTCCAACGGTAAATAACAATTCAAAACATAGTTTATCCTTCGGTGCATGCAAAGGCAATGAACCTAACCCGGCTCGGAGGAAACCCAATTCCCGCGGTGGGGATTTCCGCGCGAAAAAAAAAAAAAGCGAACGAACGCTAATGGCGAAACGGAAAAAATCTCGGTTCGGGATGGGGAAAATTCCCCGGGCAAATTCGCATCGTCGAAAAGGCGGCGAGGAACGGATCTGCGGACTCAGATTTTACACACGCGGAAAAAAAAAAAAAAAAAAAAAGATGCCCGCCGAAGGAGAAGCGCTTTCGGTTATGCCTTTGGGAGTCGCGTTAACGACGCCCCAGATAAGCGGAAACGCGGGGCCTCTTCCGCCGGAGGAAGCTCCCAACAGAAGAGGCGGCTGCTTCGGCGTCGCGAATTTGCGCGGGACAAAGTCAGGCCGCGACCTTCCCGATCGGACCGGCAATTATGCGGTGACGTTTGCAAGGTGCCAAACACAGAAACCGAGGGCGGCGGGGGGGGGGAAGGGGAGGGGAAATTTGCAATTCAATGCCTCGTACAGCGGAGGCTTCGGCACGGTCCAGAGCCCGCACTCGCACGCGGCTTCGTCGGATGCTCCGGGGCCCCTCCCCGGGGGCCTGCCTCCGCGTTTAATCTCCTGTTTGTGTTACGCTGGTATCGGGTACGTGTTTTTCCACGATCAAGCGATCTTCGCTAGAAGAAAAAAAGAAACCGATTTCCACATCTCAAAACGCCTTACCTTGAAGTGATAAAACTATCGATGTAATTATCCATAACATCGAAGGATGATCCGTGCCGATGAATGTAGTTGTCCATCGCTGTTTTCTTCTAACCTTTCCCAAAAAAAAAAAAAAAAAAAAAAAAAGAACCCGGAGCACAACACGACTCGCTTAATCCCTCAATTCATTCCGTTTCTTCTTCTTGCGCGGATTCAAATGCGAAATTGCCGCATCCGACAGCGCCGATAGCGTTGCGGGCAGGGTCAACCGCGGAAATGTTTACCCGGGGCGAGAGGCATCGTCGTCCGGGGGTTGGGTTTTTATACCTCGGGGATGGGGAAACCGTGCACTTCTCCGGCACTTTTCGCGCACACCATGACCTAGGAGAAAACGAACAGCAACGCGCGAAACTCCGCCGCACATTAAAAAACCATATTTACAACTGAAAAATTCTCGTTGAGCCCGGCGAGTAAGTAGTCGCAGCGACAACTAATCGCCCAGGATAAGAAGTCCCGCTCCCGGGAACGATAACGCTCCGCGGTCTCGGCTTCTTAAGCGAGTCGCGCTCGCGGCCTCACCGCGTCGGAAAAGTCTCGGCGGCCAGTGATTCGCTCGCGAGCGCATCCGTTTTCTTACGTTCGAACCGAGAGTTTTTGTTTTGAAATAACCACGTACAAAGTTCGGATCCCGAGGGTCGGAAAATCATCATCCGCTCGGGTTCTGGATCCGGCGAAAAAGAAAAAAAAAAAAAGAAGGAAGAAGGGGAAAATTTCGTCCGGGCTGCCCGGAAACCGTCGTCCGACAGGCCCCTCGGTTCGCCGAGGCGTCAACGCCAAACGTAACTGACCTGCGACGTTAGTGGAGCGCCGCGCCGGAAGTTGAACCCCCTCGAGTGACGGTTTCCGATTCCGGGAGAAGGCCCGGGTAAAAGGGGTGAAATGGCGCGTGAACCGCCGTTTGCGTTTACCTCGAGTCTTCTCCCGCGGTAATTGACCGCAAACCTCTCTCGAGGGACGCCTCCGGAAAGCGTCGAACGTCAGCGAGAGGCCGATGCGGAAAAACTCGGCGAAGGCACGCGAAAACCCACGACTTTTACGAACTTTATGCGTTCCGTGCTTCGCTTCCCGGATTAAACATCTCCCGGGGGAGGAAACGCTCAAAAATGCGACAATTTCAATTTAATTTCATCGCCACTTTATATTGAATTAAATTTTATTATTAAACCTAATCATATCCGTTACGGTGCATGAATCAATGGTTGCCCTCATGATGCGTCCCACCCCGGCATTAAGTAACAAGATGATTCATCTCGTGTATGTTTAATGTAACCATGCATATAACCTACCCCTAAAAACTACGCAACACCGTGACTCACTTAGGGTGGATGCACAATGGAAACGGATGCAGGGATTAACAATTTTAAAAATCCCGGAGAGAAGGGCAGTGAACGAGCGTTACACATGTAATTACTCCCGACGAACGCGCTCACAAAAAACCTTCCATCTGCATAGGTTGGATAAACACCCGGCTGCGTCAGTGAGGCCACTCTAAACCTCCTTTTCTTTTTTTTTTTTTTCCACCGCGGAGATATCACAAAATACGTTAAACGTGAGGGTTCCGATCCGGAGCGATAATCCCCGAACCGGAAGACCGATCACGTGATTCGTGGCAGAGGAAAAAAAAAAAAGAAAAAGGAAACGGAAGAAGGAAGATCGAGAAAGAGAGAGAGAGACAAACGCCGATCCAATACTAACAGGATTACCATAAATCTTCTTTAACCAGTCAAATGTTAGGAGCCATCAAGACACGAAGAATGGCCCGTAATTGCCTTCATCTGACCCACTTTCCCATTGTGTTCCTCCTTTTCATTCATTACCAGTGGTATCATCGACGAGAATTAAGCCGGGACGTCCGATGGGACGTTTCATCTGCCGCCACGTCTCGCTGCAACTCGCTCGCGATCCCTCCATCGGGATGTAAATGCGCCAACGGCAAGCTGCTCCAATCGGATCGGACGTGAGCCGGCAACAAAAAAAAGAAAAGGGAAGGCTCCCAGGGCCCCGCCAGGCAAGAGATCATTTTTTTTTTTTTTTTGCCGGAGACGAGGGAAAAAGACCGAACAGACCTGTTCTCGAGGGCAGAGTAAGAACAAAACAAAAGACGTTGTCTCCGGCCACGGCCATCCCCCCGTGGGAACGCCGCAATCCGACTCCGACCGATGGCGATTTGATAAAATGAAAAATTAAACGGATTCACGGAGCCCGCCGCTGCTAATGAAAGCTGAAATTTTCAACTGTGAGACCTTCCCTCATCTGCCGGCGTCACCGATCGGGCCGGGGAAGTGTTTACCCGGCAATTAGCGGAATCCGAGACGGGGAAGCAGCGTCGGATCCACCACGTCCGCGGACGCCTCCGCTATCGACGCAAACCTGACCCGATGACGATCGCTCGCTGATTCGAAGCCGGAAAGGCTGCCCGGGCAACGTCGCAAATTCGAGAAAGGCGAAGGGGAATCGACCGGGCCCCGGAAAACGAACGAAATGGCGGGGAGTGACCTTGGAGGAGTACCTGAAACGGTTCGAGCCGTCATGTCTTCTGCATTGGGACGGTCTTTCGAGGCAAGACGAACCTGCTCCTGACACGGCAATTAACCATGTGCTTCGCTCATTTCCATAAGCGCTCACGAAATGGTCTCCTCGCCGCAGTCACCGTCCGTAACGTGGCAACGTTCATGGTCACGCCATAACGATGAACAGAAATGAATATTATGACATTATGCAATCCGATGCGAAAAAAAAAAAAAAAAAAAAAGGAAAATAAAAAACGAGCCCCATTCACCGGATGACACAAGGAATCGACTACGCTGACGTAATTCGAATGTCACGGAACCTTGCCTCGACTCGTTCTTTCGGAAATTCACCCCCTCCCACCCTGCCCCCAACCGCCTTGTGTTAACGCCCGAGACGCGAAAAACCGTCAAAAAAAAAACAGGAATGCCAACGTAAAAATCCGGAAGGAAAAACGCATTGTTTGTTTACATTTTGCGTACTGCGTTCATTTTTGGTACGCGCAGAGCGGGAATAATTTACTCATTTAAAATCTCCGGTGTGGGGGGGAATTTCATTTTTCTCTTAAAAATGCCCGTCTCCGGACCTGCGGGTATCCTCGCCTTTTACATTCTCACCGCCTGCGGATACACCGGACTGTTCTACAGGCACAAGACCCTGTCCCTTTTGGCGGGCTTCGACTTTGTCAAATACGTCGCCATACCGATGCTCTCGATCGCCGCCTTCGTCACCATCAAGCGCCTCTATCGAGCGCTCACGAATGCAAAAGGAAAGCCCATCCTGCCCGCGGAGCAGATCGTTATGGACGTCAAGAAAATGAACATTAATTTCACCGTGGTCGGTTCCGACAATAAAAGATGACTCCCTAAATTGGTGTATTTCGCGGCCGAATAAAACCAACGAATTTATCTCTTTCTTTTTCTTGGATGGACGCGCTCACCGTCGCGACCCCGAATCCTTCCGACACGATTTCCCACAGCCCTCTTCCTGCCCCGATCCGGAACCGCAGGTCGGGTTTCCCACGCGGCATGTGCTCGACGAAGAGTGACACCGGCGTCCATCTGCCGACGAAAAATGCCCCCAAACAAACGAGGATTTCAAGGTGAGGTTAATGTGACCGATTTAAACGAGGTTAATGGCGTCGGAAGAAAGTCGGGCTCGTAATCCGAGGACCGAATGGAAAGCCGAAGGAAAAAAAAAAAAAAAAAAAAAACTGAAACGAGTTTTGAATAATTCGATGGAACGTCCATTTTCGGGGAGGGGTTAAAAATCTTTCGTAGCGGACAGGCACTTACCTCGGTAAGGCAGTGAGTTGCTGTGTCGTCGTGGAACTTGCAACGAACGGGGTAGACGTGGCAGGTTTCACTTCCACCTCCGCTATATCCAGATTTGAACTAACATCATCAGCATCCCCCGACACTGATTCTCCGTCTAATGACTCGCGGCAGTCTTCCATTGACATATAAACCTTTGAGGGGGAAAAAAAAAGAAAGGGAATTAATATTTTGAGGGGTTGTCACGATCGGGGGGATGGGGGAAAAAGCCTCCCCCTTTTTTCCACCACGTGAAAAAGAGTCAATGGATCAATAACAAGCACAGAGGGCAATCATCGCATGTTCTTCCCCGATGATGAGCCCATTCACAACGTCAGGCGGGGTGCCTCCGCGGGATGTTAATCGATTTGCCGTGGCACTAAACTACGGCTTCGAGGCATCGAAAGCTCGCGAGCCCGATGCACGAGAGGACCAATGAAATTTTTTTTTTCATAAATAATGATTTATATTAATCACGAATTGATTGAATGATAGAATCCGGATCGGATCAAACTGTGGACGCCCACAAACTATTTAATACATTATTACATTAAGGGGGAGCCGCTGATACCGCAGCAAATAAGGCTAAACGCTATTAATATCTCTCTCACAGACTGCGTCAGTATATTATTTTCAACTCGAAAAAAGGGTGACATTGTTAAAAAAAAAAAAAAAGTTAATTTCAGGTCTTTTCCAATGTCAAGACATACATAGTTGCCCGTTATTCGTCCGATGTCACGCCCAGAAATTCTATTGCTGAAACAACCATAACACAAACAAAATGACGGGAGAGTAATAACCGAGGAGTCTTTTTTTTTTTTTTCCTCTCTCCTTTCTTTTCGATACGTCGACGACTGAAAAAATAAATCCCGAAATGTTTTCTCGTTTTCATCCCTTCAGAGTTAGGCACCCTCTTGGATGCGGGACTAAATGCAACAACGGGATATTCAACCCCCCTGAATGACAGCACACTCGGGGATTCTTCCCTTTCGAGAGAACGTTTCGTTCGTCTTTCCGGAGAATAGAACCGTTTGCCGTTGAGTAAGGGATGATCATTCCCCAGGCTTCTCGAACCCCGAGAAGCTACCCCTTGGTTCCTGGATATTAAAAATACGGTGGATGGATTCCCGAGCCGGCTGCCGTGGTTTTTCCCTTTCATCAAACGCCAATAAAAATAAATTAATAAATACACGAAACGATATAACCGCGACTACTCGTGATTAAAAAAAAAAAAAAAAAAAAAAGAAAAAAAAAGAAAACAATAAACGGTCGCTTCCACTTCTATCGTGCTGCGGGCTAATGTTTGACTTGAATTATTCCGAATTTTATCCGCCGCCGGCTTGATTTCCGGCTGGCGCAACGCGGGATTTCAATTTAGCATCCCTCGATGGTCGAAAATACCTTCGGGAGGAGGTATGGCAACGCCGGACACCGGCAGCATCGTAAAATGTCAAAATATTTCATATGTTAACCTTCGATACGGGAAAGGGGATTAGCCCCAATCGCGGGATCGTAATAAAGAAGGAATTTATGAAATAAATTTCATTCCATCGTTTCCCTTCTCCTCGCCACAACCGAGCCCGCCGAGAAAGCGTTCTTTTTTTCCCCCCCCCCTCCCCCCCACTCCTCCAAAGAAACAGGTTCTGCCGTTGAAATGGGAGCAATACAAAAAAATAAAAAAATTAACAAATACAAAAGCGATTCCGGCACTGAAGAACAACAATAACCATCGAATTGACATCATGATCAATCCAATATTTCTTTTCATGCATGCTACAAATAAATCCAAAGGTCTAAAACCAAAAATATGTAAATTTATCTTCATAAACAATTGAGACATTATTTTTCTTTCTTCTTATACAAAACTTTCCTCACACAAACAGCATCACAATACCGGGCTTTAAAATAAATTCAGCAACTGAACGTCAATTACAATTTAACAAATGACAAAAAAAAGAAATGCAAATTCTTATATTTGTAAATATTTTAAAATATTTTCAATATATCATACAATCAAATTTAAGGAGAAAGATTATGTCTCAAATCAGGTGTGCCATTTTCTTTTTTTTTTTATATATATATATATTTCTCTGAAAAAAGAAACAAAATTTCAATATTTCTTGCATCATTCAATTAAGCCACATGAGAAAAACTGAGAATTATATACATTTAACAACTTATGCAATAATTGTTATGATATAATAAAACTGAAAATGGAGGGCCATAAATATGAGCTACAAAAAAGAGAAATGTAAGTCAAATTTTTGAATTGTGAATCATAAATAAAAATTAATTTATGGAACATCAGTCTAAAATAGTCACAATTATCAGCTCAGGATTATGCTTTTTTTTTTTTTTTTTTTTTTTTTTACTGCTTTTATTTTTAAATATAACCTATACTTGACTCGAGCTAAAGATCATCATAGCTGCTGCATTAAACTGCACTCCCATGTTAAAAAAATCCAAATTGAAAGTAGTAAGACATCATTCCCTCCAAAATGCGTTTCATCTTAAATTAGCATAAATCATGTCAGAATGCCTTTTCAACAATAAAGCAATGAGAATGTATAATACAATTACAAGTTGGAAATTACACTGATTAACCGACTGCTGCAATCGAAGGTATTAAAATTGCCTAATTGAAAAAAAGGAGAAAAATCACTGAGAATTTTTTTTCATGGCGTTATTTTATTTATTTATTTTTTTTTCCTCTTTTTCAAAAATGTAAGTTTAATGGTCTAAATTTTTCCAAATTAATTTTCAATGCAAAAACATTTTCATATTTTGTCAACACAAGAGAAGTGACCTAAATATGAAAATTCTTTCTCTGTGTGACACAGCCTTAGATTCTGCCACTAAAATGAGATGTGTAAACAAAAAAAAAAAAATGGGAAAAAAAAAATAGATGGAATTTGTTAATTAAAACTGCGACGATAATGGAACGAAAAGGTGAAAATATTGGAAATATTCATTCGGACGATTAGTGAAAATGATCAATGAAGGTTTTGAAGGCGAGCAAACGAATTGAAACCATAAAAATATTCCATTTGAAAAGCCCATCCCAACCACAATGAAGTAAGGGTCCCGAATGCATAGGCCCAGAGAGCAGTCTTTGACCTCAACCGCGGCAACGTTAAAAAGTCGCCTCGAAGACGCGGATCGAGACAACGAAAGCATGCATCTTACAAAAAAGCGAGCATTCTTGTTGCATTCCCCATCCGATTTAATTTGACCTAGTCTAGCATTAAATTTACACAATACAGGCAGTTATTTTAATATACCCATAAACCATAATAAATTAAGCCTTGCCTCTTCAGTCTTAAAATATCCTTGATCAGTCTTCAAGTCAGTCTTATATTTAGGCTCAAACGGCCGATTCCGGAAAAGCGATTCAACTCATAACGAATTAACACGATTCTCTACTTTAAAACATAGTTTTAAACCGTATATTTATACAATGTTTATGTTTAGATTTTCAAACGTCTGCCGCACGCCGCCATGTTCAATCTTACTAACTCATCGTGGCGTTTCACGCGGTCCAACTTCGAACTACTCCGAAAATCATAACAATATCATTAAAATCCACTTTGCGCGTTCGCGTTTATAAAAACGCGATTCGTTTTCGATTTTTCGTTTTTTAATATTCCTCGATTTATCATGATACGCATTCACTTTTTCCTGTAAATCTGTAAATAAGCGAAAATACAAATGCCGGGTTTGGATTCGTGGTACCCGAATCCGACGCTTGGAGCGCTACCGCATGGCGCACAGACCCACATCCGCTTTTGGCCGAAGTCTACGAAGACCCCGGCATCCGTTTCCAGAGCGGTAGACTTCCGGTTTTTTAAGAACGTTACTTCGCAATCTCTGCTCGAAGCTTTTCCCGATCGTCGACAGATGGCGGCGGATTTAACATTAAAAACCCCCGGAAAGTTTTTCGAAACCTCGAGATCTCGGCATCGGTCCCGACGAAAGGAGAACCCCGAAAATTTCCCCGAGGAGAGGGGTTTTTCCACCGGAGGCGATGGAAAACCGCTCTGCGGCGGCCGTTTGATCGGGGCAGGCTGTCGCACCCCGGAAAGCGGAACAGGAAGTGAAGTGCCGGAGCGGACGATCGGCCTCCGAAGCGGAAGCCGATGCGCCGACGGTAAAATCCTCCCATTTCGCCATAGCGAAAACAGCGGGTCGGGTCACCTTGGAGGATTCGCTTCTGAGGAAAAAAAAAAAAAAAAACGAAAATCCAGAGGCGATCTTGAGATTTTCGCGTCGTTTCCGAGCCAAATCCCCGGGAGGGGGGCATTTAAAATGCGAAGGAAAAAAAATAAAATAAAATTCAGAAAATATTGAAAAATCTTCGCCATTAACGGAGACCTTGAATTTTAAGATCGATCACGGACATTTTTCCCACTCGATGGATATTGAAAAATTATTTTGTCATTAGCATCACGTTTTAGAGTTGTCCCTTGCTGCGGGGGCGAATTCGCGAGCTCGGGCAACAACGGAGTGAAAAAAATTCCGGGGATTCAGTGCCGTGGCCGGAAGGCGAATTCGCGTCGGACGGAAAGATCGGGGAAGGAGAGAAAAACCGACCGGAAGCCGGAGCCCGCGGGACCCCGAGCGCGGCTTTCCGGAGGCGGAAACGGGGTTTTCGCCACTGCTCCGTCTCGAGGCTGGAGTTGAGGAGTCGCCAGTGGTGAGGTCCTCAACCCCGGCCTCCAAGGACGGCGATTTCGAGGGCCGAGCAACGATTCGGGCGTGAGCGGCCACTTCCTCGGGGAACTTCCGCGGGGGAGAGGAAATCTACCCCTCCGCCGCTCTCCCTCTTCCGAGCGGGAAAAAACTCGGTTTTTTTTTTCGCCGCGGTCTTTCGGACGGGTTCGGCCGAACGTGCCGGCTCCGAAGGATTATCAATAAGTTTAGATCGCGCAAATCGCCGAGGAACTGGAAAAACGAGAAAAATGCGCACTTATGTACGTGTTGGGTCACAAAAAAAAAAAAAAAATAAAATGGCTGCTAAAGGATTAATTTAAATGACTGGAATGGGACAAAAAAAAAAAACCGAATGGAAGACTGAAAGTAGTCGGGAAGAGGGAGTGTCACTTCTGGCCTTGACTTATATAAGAGGTAGAAAGCCTCCGGGATTAGGGACAATCTTGGTATACTGCAAGGGAATGAGCTGGATTCAAAAATTCGTTGCGTTATAAAACCCACTTTTCGATCTCGTCGAAAAGCGAGCGTTTCCGGCCGTTTATAACTGTCGCCTTGTGGCGCGAGCGACGCTGCCAATTCGGGGCTCTTTTTCGCCGTTTCGAAGAGATCTCTCCGACCACCGCCCTCTCGGCAGAACCCCGGGCCGCTTCCGGAGCCGGCGCCCAACATTCGGTCTTTCCGGTTTCTCCATTGTTCCAAGATGCGCGTGACCGTGTGAGGAAAAAAAAAAAAAAAAGAAATTCCAACTTTCTTCCATTTCTAAAAGTCAACATTTTGGTTTAACGAATTTCGGATCGCTAAGAATGTTTTTTTTTTTTTTTTTTTTTTTACCGACACGAGTTTGGAGCAGTTCCATCTTTCGATCTTGGCCGGGGGGGAAAAGGCGGAAGGAGGCACGAAGGACGGGAGAAGGCTAATTTTTTTGAATTTTCTTTCTTAGGCAAGCAAAATTTCTCCGCTCGGAGAAATCCGGGATGGATCGGAGCTGAAAAAACCCGGAGCCGAAGCAGTTGGCAATCCCTCTCCCTCCCCCGGCATCGCGGAGGCTTTTGTCGCCGACGGAAGCGGGCGCATTCCCTGAGCTCTCGGCCCGGCGATCGCCGCGATGCGAACGGTGAAAAATCGAACTGAAGTGAGCTTAGCATAATTTACGAGACAAACATAAAAATTGAAACGCTGGTTTTTATTCAGCAAAGATGAATAACTGGTTCACCTTGGTTTTGTATTGATTGAAGCAAATATTGCAAATTTTCCGATCCGATGCTATAATTCGGCCGGGAGGGAGGAAGCAGGGGGGGGGGCTGTCAGGACGTGTCAGCAGCCGCCTCGCAAGAATCGCATTTTGTTTTTCTTTTCCTTTCTCCGACATTAACCGGGACCCTGTCGCGCGTTATCGAAGTGCAAACGGGGAAAAAATAAAAAAAAAATGGATTGTCACGCCGGGAATTCGATTTTAAGGGATAAACGAAGATGACTTAACCGCGATCCGAATGCGGAAGGCGCGCAAATGGATATCGAAGGCTGCGCGCGAAGTGGAAACCTTAAATACGTATGGCGGAGGGCGTGTCGGGAGGAGGGGGGGGGGAGATTCAGGGAAGGACGGGGACGGAAAGCGAACCGTAACCCGAAACCTCGCTCAAGCTCCAGAACTTTTTCATATCTTTTTCTGAGGTTTTTACCGTCGATTGTTACGGCTTTGCACTTAAAAATAAAAAATAAAAAGAAATAAAATAAATGAAAAAAAATAAAGAAATGCAGGGAATGTGTTTGGTTGTTCACCTTGCATGAAGTCAAATCCTCAGAGATATAAGGCTTTGTCTGTGCACAGGTGGACACACCAGTTGACCTTAAAACACTTGAATATTTGTTAATCATTTTTCACTTTCCAGCATGCGGACCGCAAACAACTCGGATAAGGGCAGCGGCGCTGCTCCGACTCCGTCCGAGTGCCATCCCTCGTCCAGGTACATCGGCAAGCCCCCGAGGGCCGAAAACCGCCGTCGGATCACCTCACCGCCCCCGATCGCACCACCCGTCGGCCACCCCCCGGAACCGACAGCGAAAGGCGAAACTTCGAAGAACCGGGTCCGACCTTTGGTCGACCGAATTCCAAGAAATGAGCAACCCGCAAATGAGAATTCGGCGGGATTCTCGGAACCCGAGCCGATTTCCCGGTAACGAAAAGCCGTTGGAGCATTTTCACCTTTTCCCCTCGGCGTCAGCCGACGGACGGATCGCGGTTCCCCTCCTGGACCCATTCCTCGGCAAAGGTCGCCCGGCAGTTTTTGCGGTAAATCGCATGACGAAATATCGGGATACGGTTTCATAATAAATTGTCATTGAAAGGTGAAAGAACGTTGAAATCCGCGGGTCAATAACACTCGCGGTCGTCGTAAATCGGAAAGATTTGGGATGAATCCTGCTCGGTCTCTTGGAGGGAAAATATAAAATTTTCTCTAGCGGAAAAAGCGGGCTCGCCCCGGAAAGCGGGTCCTGTTGCTCCCGGGCAATACCCCCTCATCCGCCATTGCGGCGAGAAGAAAATCCCCACCTGCGGGGTTGCCGCCCCGATCCCGGTCCAAATCCTGCCGGTCTCGCGATTTGCCTCGCTTCGGGCCAGGACACATCGGGATATCTTACGTGCTTCCAGTCACGTATAATCTTCGACCGTGAACTGCAAAATTACCAGAGCGCGTTCAGAATTCACCCGAACATGTAAAGCCTCGGTGATCGCGTTATCCGGTCGGAATCGGCGTCGGCCGCGTTCGTAAACCTTCTCGACTTTTCTTCCCCCGAAAAACGGCGCCAGCATTTCGCACCTCTGACGAAATTCAAGCGCGAGGCAAGCACCCTTGGATCCGTCTAAAGACACGACCGTTCCCCAGTTCCGGCGTTGTCTCCAAACCGTTTGTATTGCTCGCTTTGTCGGCACGCGATCGAGACCGCGCTAAATTTCGTCTCCTTTCCATTTTCCGTTCCCCAAAAATTCCCCAAAGAAAATGCAGTTTTTTTTTTTTTTTTTTTACTTCTTCGCACGTTACCAATGATCCGATTGAAATTTACGTTTCCAAATCTGACGAACAGGAGAACTGGACGTCGTTACCCATGCCGGGAAACGTCTACTAAAAAAAATTATACATCGTCAGCAAATAAGTAAAGATACGGCAACGAATGTAACATCCCGAAAGGCTTTGGTTGGCAATCCTGAATGTAAACCGTGCCATTTTGGGATTAAAATGAATGAAAATATGGCTCGCGGATTGAATTTCGTCAAATGGTAAAACGTGAATTAGGTTAACGCATCCCGTTGCGCTTCTGCGCACGAGAGAGCCTCGGCAGGACATAACTTAAAAGCCTGGAATACAGTATCCTGGAGGCTCCAGTTGCATGGTGTAAGTTATCCATTTTCACCATAATGGTATTGCGATGGTGAAATCTGTCGGTATCGTTTAAATTCGTTTCGAGACACCTCAGCTTGGATGAAAACATCGCGACGGCAGCGTTCGATTCGGTACTCATACCATGGGTTAATGGTACCCACGGGCATGTGAGGATGATGATGGATCTGCGTCACACACAAAAACCCGCTTGCCTTACTGAATTACCCGATTAACAGGCCAAAAATGCATTTATCGTTAAATGGGTAACCTTTACTTTTAATTTAGCCGTAATAAAAATAATTTGAATTTTTATAAGGTTGAACTAAATGCGTAAAAATTCGAATCGAAAATAAAAAAAAAAAATGAGAAGGAGAAAAAAAAGAAGCAAAAATCGGCTCGCACTATTGAGGAGGCTTAGCGGAGACTTCCGGATGCGACGGAATTTTGCTTCCACGACGATCCACCCGGAAGTGGGTTTTTTTGCAACGCGGATCGGACCCCCGATCTCCCCGTCGGAAGGCGTGGCCGGGGACTCAAGCCCCTAGAAAGTTATCCGAAAATTTCGAAGTTTCCCCTTTTCCCGCCGTCCCGGCGTGCGTTCAGAAACCTCTCTTCCTTCTCCTGACCCCCTTCCCCTCATTTACCCTCTCCCGCGCCTCATTCGCCGGGCTCGTCTTTCCGTGTTAATGGCCGCCCCGATTTTAAGTTCGATATCTCCCAAGTCGGCAGACCGGAAAATCGTAACAGATCCTGCCTTCGCGGATCGTAAAAATATCCGCTCTTTCGATATACGCATCGGTCTCGACCGTTGCACAATGTATCAAAATAAATAAATATAAATGAAAAATTGTACGTAATTCGTGGGGAGGCGCTTAGGCATTTTTCACTTAAAGTTGGGTTATGCAAATTTCGAACCCGGCGTTCAATTATTCTCCTTCCCAGGTTTGAAAAGAACAGGAAATTCATCCTCAGGCACGCAATTTACCCAGGAATCAGGTCTAGGTCCGCGATTCTGATTATTTTAAAGGGAAAAAAAAGCGGGGAGGTCGCGAGCTTCACAGTTCATCGAGTCGACCCCCATCGAGCCTCCCCGCCGCCCCCCCACTTCCGGTGCCGGCTCCGGGGGGGGGCTTCCATTTCGATGCATCGCCTCGTCCGAATCCCCGACGACAAAAAAAAAAAAAAGAAAAACCTGCCCGAAGGATGACGTCAGAAATCTAGCGCCGTGTAATTGGTTCATCTTAAAATGACGTCGTCGCTTACGTCACCGAAGATAATTGACGTTTTAAAACATTCCGGTTTCTTTTTCCAGAAGTCGGCTCGTTAAGGAAAAATGAAAAAAGAAGAAAAAAAAAAAAATAAAAAGTGGCGGTTCCATCAGGTTTTGCTTCTTTTTCTTTCCGCGAACCGACTCCGCGGTTTTTTCTCTCCTTTTTCTCTCTCTCTCTCTCTCTCTCTCTCTTCAGGTTCGCCTGCGTCAGACCTAGAGATTTAAAGGTCTTCTCGAACCTTTGACGTTCGCGCCGTTCCGATTATCGGAAACTGACGCCAGGGGTCGAAATTTGCGTCAAAGTGAGCAACGTCTCCGGTTTCTTTTTTTTTTTTTCACGCTCGTAAATCGACTCCGCCTAGAGAAAAGGAAAAATTTGCCACGGGCCGGCTGCAGGAAGATGCAGATAAATGGAGGATTGAAAATTCGAAGTGCACGAGCGGGACGTTGGAGTTTCCGCCGGAAACCGGCAAAACGGAAAAGGTCGAAATTGTTTTGGCGCCGTTTTTAACGGAGGCGCATTCTGATTTCCTGCGTTCGGCAAAAACCGGGCTTCTCCCACCGGGCGAATCGTTCGCTCGCGCCGAGTCATTAATTTTTACAATTTTCCTTTTTCTTCCTCTCTTTTACAAGCCCGCGATCGAATTGTTAAATACGGCGGAAAACATAAAAACGAGAAAAGGTGAAAAAATTATGAAACTTCGCTTCCGTCCAAATTATTCGCATCTCTTTGCACAATACGAATTGGCGATGAGGAGAGGTAAAGCCGTAAAAAGGAAAGAAAAAAAAAACGCGTTGCAAAATTTATCTTGCGTTAATGTAAAAGTGAAAACGAAAAATATAAAATCGAATCGGATTTGAAATTCATGAAATGGGAATCGTAAAAATGAGGAGGCTTCGCAGATCCGCTCGCAACGGGGAGGCTCTGCGATCCGCGTAAGCGTCGAAGCCCCGCCGGAACCGAGAGAGACGCGTCCAACAGGTTAAGGCCTTGCGCGGAGGGCGGAAACCGAAGAATTTTACCCTCTGAAGGCAACCTCAAGGTTCATTTCTCCCGCGAACCTCGAAATGCGTTCACGCTTTAAAGAAAGGAGGAAAATTAATTTTCCGATCGATTCCGGAACCGGGGACGCGGCAAAAGATTCGAGCGAAAATTTTCCCCGAAGGTCAATCGCGAGGCGCGGGAAAAAGGGAAAAATTGCGGCAATTATTCGGTGAAAGGATAGTCGGACAAATAGATTTTTCCCGACGCGTGGAGGAAAAGTATTGATTCGCGAGGAAAAGCAAGGTCGCAAGCGGCAAAGGTCTCCCAATCAAGGATCCTCGGGAAAACGGTCATTTCCGCGCTCGAAAATCCGGCGGAGGCCATTACTCCCGGGGGGGCGGGAAACCTTTCCTCGCTCCGGGGCCGCTTCCTTCGAGCGCCCTCCGAAATCCGCTGCCACTGCGACGTGCCACGCGCGCGTACGCTTTTTTTCTTTTTTTCCCTTCCACGACCGAAGCGCTTCCGGCACTCTGTGCAGTTTTTACATCTCCGAGAGCACCTTTCCAATTTGTCTCAGTGCCAAGGTCATCTTTGTTAAAACCGCTGGGACATTACCTGAAACCGAGAACATTGTTCGACGGTTCGGATCAAAGCGGTCAAGGATGGATCGAGCCCTTTCGGCGAACGTGTGCACGAGCGCCACAGTCGAGGGATGCCCTTGTCCCCGCCCGGAACTTCCGCGAGCGACGCTTCCGTTTCCGAATCGAAAGCGGGTGGGGATCGACGACGCGTTTCCGCGAGGGAGGGGGCGGGGGGGAGGGACGCCCCCGAAGACGGCGCCGACCTCTGCGAGTTGCCCGCGAAAAGCGTCTCTTTCCTTGGGTTCCAAGGCAGGCAACACGAAACGTGGAAGCCGGTTTGAAATTATCGTTTTCCGTAAGCGATCGGGGATAAAAGGGAAAGGTTTCCGATCGCGACCTCTTCAAGGTAAGGTTTCGAAGCTAGTTCCTGCATTCGAGCCTCGGGTTTTGCAATCGGAAACATTTTCCGGCCGGTGCCCACACCTGGGCACCGCGGCTGTCGAAGAGTGGAAAATTAGGCTCCGTGCAATTGGGCAACGGTTTCGAGGCATCTCGCAAAGAAACTGCGCAATAAGAACATTGCCACAGACCGGAAGTCGCGGATCATCGTGGGGACTGACAGCAGAACCGAAGGAAATGCCTCGGGCCGGCTCGGGCCGATCACGGCCGCCGCAACCGTGCCGAAAGACGTCATCGGGTGGCACAATCGGAGAGGCTTTTCTCGCTCGTGGAAGAGGGAAACTTCGAAAATCGAGCGGGCGCCCGGAAGGGGGCGTCGCGGGAGGGAAACGAGATGGGAAAATCAGGAACGCGAAAAATGGCTTTGAAGACCCGGTCCCGCATTTTCTTGTCTCTCAGCTTCGACTCCGTCGGCGCTGACACTCTCCGGGGATGGTGAAACGTAAACAAAAACAACGCGAACCGCAACGTCGTCTGCTTCACCCCCGCAAACTCTGGCAACGTTCCAAGCCGCGAAATCCCCGCGGTTTGATTCGAAAGCGGGCGACGTTGCCGCGCGATCCGGAAATTTCGACAGAGTCCCGAGGAATTTCCTACCCCCCCCCCACCCAATTTTATCCCACCGGATATGACGAACTGCAGAGGACTTGAAGAAAGGAATTTTCAAGTCGCACGCCCAAAGCGAAAAAATGACAATCTACAACCGGTTTCGCGCGAATTTTTTTTTTTTTTCCTTCTTAAGCAGAGTGCCAGAAGTCCGTTTCGGCCGCGGGGCCGGATCCGAGGGAGGCGCCGACAGAAGGAAAAAACGTCCCAGTAATAACCCGGGAGGGCTCTTACCCGCTTCTGGCATTCGGCTCCCGCAGGGGTTCCTTCACTTTCGGATGGGATCCCGTGCGAGTCAGCGCAGAGACGAACGCTGATAATTCCTCCCAAGTCAAAAATCAGCGCGTCCCCTTTCCTTCCCCCCCCCCCGGCCGGGGGTAAGGTCGGATTTGGAAAATCGGCGATTCGCGGTCCCTGCCCGGGGCGGGGGCGTCCCGGCAAAGGACCAAAAAAGCGGAATTTAAGGCGAGGAGCGAATTTACCGAACAGAAATTCGATTCGATCGCGCTGGAAGCATGCGTAAGAGCGGCTTGCAGAGAGAGAGAGACCCGCGAGGTGAACGTGTTCAACATGTGGGGGGACACGGAGACCACCAATGAGAAGTTTTCATCCTGCAAAGTGACTTCCAGCGGATCGGACGCCTGAAAATAAGCCCGGCGGAACGGAAAGGAGGGGTCTCCGGAGCTGCCGCGGTCTTTAAGTGGGGGCCGGGCATCTATTTAAAATCGGTGGATGCCGCGGAGGGTGCTCGTTTGCTTGATTGCAGCTTCACTGGACGGTTGTCCGCGGTGGTTTCGGGTTATATCACAGGCAAAAAGAGAAAATAAATTGGTGAATTTGTTTTTCCTCTCTGTGGAGTGAATACGATTCGTTAGAATTTCTTTCTTTGCGATCGCGATCTTAAGCCCGTGCCGGAATTTTTGAATTCGAGCGAACCAGGCTGGCATTCACGGCGTTCGGACTCCTCAACTACAGCTACAACCCTCGACCCATCCACATACCGATATTCAACATGTCCGTAGCAACCGCTCAGAAGAACCGAGAGATGTTCGCCATCAAGAAATCCTACAGCGTCGAGGTGAGTTTTTGCAGCCCTCCGTTTCGGCACGCACCCCCCCCTCCCCCCCCACTTCCCGGATCCACCGCTGCGCCCCCGCCGCGGAAAGGGATGATTGCATTTTGGACGCTTGATCAAAATCTTAATTAAAATCCGGATTTCCGATTATTAATAACAGGAAGTCGATGCGCCGGGGGCGGAATCGGCCGCCCTTTTCCCGTTTGAGATATCATCCCCGGGAATAATTCGCCTTCCGCGCCCCGCCTCTGGTTTCGACACCGCAGGAGGATGCCGCTGCCAACCGCGCAGCGAAAAATTCCGAAAAATAAAAAGAAAAAAAAAAAAAAACAGCCGCAAGAAAAGAAAACGGTGACATTGCCTTTAGTTATTAATTAGGATTAAAAAGATTAAGGCAACCTTGTACGACTTTTTTAATTAGATCTGTGTTACTTTTTTCTTTTTTTTTTTTTTCGAATGGTTATGCAGTGATTTATAGCAAATCGGAGCGAAAAAATAAAAATAAAAGATGAATTTATGCAATAATTCCGAACGAGAGGGAAAAAAAAAGTTTGAATTGCGCGCGCAAAAAGTTAGTCTTGCTCGGGTCGATTCGATGTGAATTTAATCGACTCGCAGACGTAAATATTTCCTATTTTCACAGCGGATCGACGGGAAAATTTTCGCCGCGTTTCCGTCAAGTCCTCGTTTTCCCCCCCCCCCCCCCACCCTCTCTGTCCCCACTTCCGCCTTCGCCGCCGGGACACCCGACGGGTTTCCGCGCGGCCTCCGAGAAAGGCGCACCGCGAACCCTTCGCGAAGGCTGCGATCGTCGCACCGCGGCACTCGTTCGGGGATACCTTGGACTTGAACTATCTTAATTCCTTCTGTCCTCTGCCCGATCCGAGTTAATATCGGGTTTCCGTTCAAGGCGAAAGAAAACAGAAGCACTTTTATGGGCGTTATTATGTAAGAAATAATTACCATGGGCTTGTCAGGTCTGCGATGGCGACCTTGCCTGGAACCTGTCCCAGCGCTCCGGCATGCCAACTTAGCTCTGCCGCAATTTTTTTTTTTTCTTTTCGAAAAAAAAAAAAAAACGCGGGGGACCTTACGGGTGGTCACCTTGCCATCATCTGACCGCTCAAGGATCTCCTTTTTTTTCTGTTCTAGAAAGTAAAAGAGAGGAAAAAAGAAAAAAAGTGCCTTAACCTTCACACGCGCTGGAATGAAGGCCCCCCCCGCGAGCCTTTCTCCGACTGTTTTGCAACGCCTCCCCCCCCCCCCCCCGCGGGGGGGGGGGGGGGGGGGGGGGGGGGGGGGGGGGGG